>CAJUYI010003022.1:23016-43540 GCA_910591695.1 Galerucella pusilla | reverse complement strand
ATTGTAAATTTTCTTTTGTTTCTTTTTGGTAGTAAATCACAGTAATTACATAATTATGTAATTACAATTTTTGTATTTTTTTCCACCCTGTACCAATTTGAAAGAAAGTGTTATACATTTTTGGAATCAGCTCATCAAGGGAAATCCGAAAATCGAAAAAAAATTGGGGTGTTCCACTTAAAAAAATGGCGATGACGTCATCACACGAAGATGGTTCACCCTGTAAATAACATTATAATTTGAAAAAACAGTAAATTAAAATCAAAAATTTACCTGTTTCGGGAATTTTTAATATTATTGTTTATTTAGCTAATAATGAATTTATGGACGCACTGTATATCTATACGGTTGTCCAAAAGAATGCTACCAAAAGGAATAAGTATAAGGGATGATACCAATGAAACTTTGCATGAGAAGGTGAAAAATGGAATCTATTGATTAATGTTAATGTTCAGTTTCGCTGAATTTGAGATTATTTCCAGTGATATAATAACCTTAGGCTCCAAAGTGTTGTGCCCCAGGGCTCTAAACTGCTATGCAATCCAGAAGTATGTAAATTAAGGTTTCTTCCTCCCTGCCTCAGAATATACATTTTTCTTTCTACACTATTTTGAGCTTTTTCAGGTTCCCATTATTTATTTTGGCTTGGCCCATTTCTTCCATTATTATATTGGAGCTGATACCGCAAATGGAGTGTTTCAGTCCTTCTCCTCGCTAGTTTATCAGCCATTACAATTCTTTTCATTCCAGTGTGTTCTGGAATTCACAATAAGGTGTTTTTGCCCAGTGAGTTCAACCAGGCATTTTCATACCATTTTGGAATTGATTACACAAAAACCCAGTAGGTAATTAAATGGCACCTTGACTATCCGAAATCGTAATAATCACACACAAACACACTTTTTGTATTGCGTGAATTTCTGCTATTAATATACATGGGGGTTTTCCTAAGCTTTCGGAGTGTTTGGTTCCCTATCCCAATTCCTTCTTCCGCTCTTAAGCCTTCTGTTCACCGTGTACCATCGAATGGAATTATTTCCAAATCTGTTAATAATTTTTGTATCCTATCCCTTCTTGTTGCTTGATTTCGATTAGAATTGCTATGAAAAGTTATAATTTTTCATTATGGCATGTCCCAGGATCTTCAGTTCAAAGTAGCGAGGAGGTGATTTTTTCAATGCTTCTTTAGTTAGTCTATCTATATCTTGTTAGGTAGTGGTGTGGAGGTTGAGAGTCACATCCATAGCCGCCGCTGGGTATATTTTCATCGCTTCTATAATGCATTATACAGGTACATTGGCGATGTTTTTTCTCGTCGTCTATAGGCTAGCTCAACTACTCCACGCACATGCTTAGGTCGTCTGCCATATCTAGAGATAGGATTTTTGTGAAGCTTCGAAAAAGAATTTAATAACAAAGTGGAAATGATTATTAATGGAATATGGAAAATTAATTTCAATGAGCCCAAGATATTCGAATCATTTCAATCTGAAGCAGGCTAATCTAGTTTTCAAAGAATTGGGATGGGAGAAAGATTCCGAAATGCTAGTTTTGCAAGCCTAGTCTTGTTAATCATTTGGTATACTTAACCTTGCTTGAAGTTCTATGTATGTATATATATATTGTTATGGTATGAACATACCCAAAATAAATCATTTAAAAATAATCAGAAGGCAATATGACCAACTCTGTTATTTGGTTACTTAGTTAAATAAATCCATCACAATAAAATAAATATAATAGAAATAAACTAATAAATAAGTCAAATTAAAACATGCAAAACTGATAATATTAATAAAAATAAATAACATTCTTTATAATAAATTTCGGCAAACACTATATTCTAAATTATTAATCAATTTTAATAAACCCTGTATAATCGAAGAATTTGAGCTATACATTGACAGATAAAAACAGGAGTACCAACTTCAAGCAAATCGTGTAAAATACCAACCTAAATTCTAAGGTTATAAAAGATATAAATACAAATTTTTGACCACTGCAATGATAAAAACAATAACATAAAAATGAAACAAACACCATATAGTAACTAAAACATAATTTCATTTGAATAAACTTACAATATTTTTAAAGATTGGAAATATCAATTTAGTAACAAACTTTTAAAATGAATTTCATTGCTTGAAATAAAACAAAAGAAAGTTTGTTTAGGAAACAAATGAAAAAATCAACAGCTTGCATAAATTTCTCGGAGGGAGAAAGACGTAGAAAAATTTGAGTTGAAATTAAAAGTAAAAATCTTAATAAAACTATATAAAATATTCAAAAGATTAATAATATATTATTTATATAAACATAATTATAAGGAGTCAGTGATACCTATAATTAATAAAAGTGAAATAAGTAAGAATACTTACAAAGTGCCGGTAAGCGTACATCTACCTCTGAATTTATAATTTTAATCAAGACGAACTGATATATCTGGCATAGTTTTGTCGATTTAACTAAGGAATTTTCCACAACGAACAGACTGTGTAAAATCCACAGTTTTTGAAGAAAGAAAATACCGGATTTGATCCCCAGCTGACAGTCTGTATATTCTGCAGGCCTTTCCCACATTTTCCAACCCATTGAAACCTTCGAATTTGAAGAGAATAAAAGTATTAACTAACAAACATTCAGGTACCTACCTACTGTTCATATTAATTTTAAGTTTTTTTTTTATGTAGTATAAATTGTTTGCTTATTAGAATTAAATTGTTTGCTTAGATATAATTAGATAAAAATACTTACAGAACATTTGATAAAATCAATTCGTTAGATTAACGTTTTCATTAAATTTCATAACATTCCAAGAACAGAGTAAAATAAATTTCTTTTTTTTTTATTAGACAAATAGTCTATAATTAAGGTCATATCCAATTATCCAAGAGTACATGTGGCTGTTTTGTTTTAATGTCTATGATTCAATATTATTGTTTATTTAGCTAATAATGAATTTATGCGTTACTTTATGGACGCTCTGTATTATCAAAAAAGGTTCATGTTGAACAAGATAAAGTCTGCAATGATCAAATGAACAGATCCAGGATTACAGGTTTTTTCCATTGCTAGGTCCCCACTTATCTACTTTTTATTTTGAGTGGATATATCAAAGCTTGTCCAATCAACATAGTTTAAAAAAAATGTGATTCAGTATTTGTCACGCTGCTTGATTGGATGAATTTTGTGAAACAGGGATTTTCAAATTTCTTGGAATAACTACGACCTTTAGCGGTTAAACTACAAGTCTGGAATCAATTTACAGGTTTTTCTCCATTGTAGAATTTTTTTTCCACATCTTCACTATGATATGTTTATAAGGCCCGTGCTTATTCGTTCACCCTGTACAATTACATAACAAAATTTATCTAGGCACTTTTCCAATTTCATTTATATTTTTGTCCTTCTAATTTAAACGACAAATAGGAAAAAGACGCAACCAACTTACTCTTAAGAATGATTCCCAAAAAGTCAGACTCAATATTTCTCGTATATAACTGGATTTAGAACAACCGACATAATTCCAAAAAGTACATAAATACAAAAGCCATTGCTTATCTTTCATTTAATCTCCTTCTTTTAGGATCCTAAATCAATAAAACTGAACCGGACTAGTTGCAAGGGCATAAAATTAAAGATCATCCCTTTGGGGCTACCGCTTTTGTTCTAAGAACATCCCCTAACTAACCATTAGAGGGCTTATATTGATTGCCATCAAAGATAGTCGAGCGATACAAGTTTGTTAGAGAACAGGCCAACTTTGGGTTAATTGATAGGCTTTTGTCTTGATGGTGTTTAACGTTTTTTTTTTTGGAAACGCGGATGGGCTTTTCGATATAAGATCTTCTCCAAAAAAGATTATAAATAATCTTGATTAAGAAGCTCAATTCCAAAATAAGATGAATTTATTGACCAGGATTAGTAATTATAATAAGTGTAATTAGATGGAAGATTTCTCCCATTTCACGAATAAACAGGGTGCTTGATTAGTGTGATAAAGCTCAGTGGGACTGTTAGATACTGAAAAATTTGATATAACCATTTTACGTATCTGATTGCTACTTTGCAAGGAAAAAATCGGAATTTTAGATCTATCGATCGATGAAAACAGAAGTAGAATGATATAAAATACAGGTTGATCAACCTAACCAGCTTATGAAGTTCGTATTTCTTCCATAAAGAAGGTTTAGAAGAAATGTATCAGATACATGAGTGTCAAACTGCACTGTATTTACAACTAATTCAACACTCCAAATCTGGGAATAGGAATGACATAGGTGAATATTCCTAAGCTCAGCACTCGTCAAACACATGCTGACATCATTTTAATATAAACTGATTAACTGTTCTAAGGAGTGTTATGTTGATTGAGACAATTTCCCATGTACCTACCTCTCCAGTTAACTAGGAATACTCGAAAATTTGCAATTACGGCAAATATTCTCCACTTAACAGTATTATTACAGGTGAAAACAAAGAATATTTGAATTCTTTGAACATTACAGAAGATGCTTTAGGAAAAAAACTTAAATTGTTATTTAATTAGGTTTTGTCTAAGTTCACGTTGACTTCATTCGATGTTTCTGTTCTCATGTGTGTATTATTTTTTCAAGATTGAAAGCTTGGAGTTCCTTCAAAATAACCAGTAGTGCTATCTGTATTGTGAAAAAAAAAGTACCTATGCCTTAATGAGTCTGTAGCTTCCAATAAATTGATCCGGAATAGTTTTTCTTATCTAACGCGCACCCAGTTCACTTGACCCTCTCCGTGAAACAGTGAATACTCAACAATAAACTATTTGACGGTCATTGGCAGCTCAACAGGTACTCACTGATTCTTTTTTCAACAAATATTGTGAGCTAACTTTGAATGCCTTTTTGTGGACGGTGAAGTACTTGGTTGCACCGACCTGCTGGTGTGCTTCGTTTGATATTGAATTTGGGTGTTAAGTTTGCTTATGCAGTTTAAAAGGCTGCAGTGAAGCAATTGGAGCGGTTGGTACCTGTAGATTGTCTGTAGTACCTACTTGCTCCTTTGGGCATCTCCTCGGCTTTCTCGTTTCCCAAAGTTCCGATATGTGATTGTATCCAAACAATATTCACCTCCTTATTTGAATTTTGAATGTATCTACATATTATTATATTAGCTATGTTCGCGGGTCACAATCCAAACCAGTTCAGGGACTATTCGCATGTGTATTCTGAATTTTTAATAATGGTTCGGTGTTCGCAGATCGGTTCGTTATTGATTCGGTATCAGTCCTAGAAGTTCTCTGATTTTGGTGAGGACTGAAAGTTCGGCTCAGCTGTTCATGAGCAAATAATCGATGTCAGTTGTATTATAAGACCGTTCGCAGTATACTTAAAACTATTTGCTGGTTCGGAACTAAGCATGCGCTCTTGACAATGTAGAGTTAATTCCAGACTGGTTCGGAATCGGTTCGGATTGTGACCCGCGAACATAGCTATAGTGATGACATCCACTAAGACGTGCCCCTTTATTCTACTCAGATCCTGAGAAGAGTCTCAGAGACTACTAGCTCTTCCTATTTCCCGTAGGAATTGAAGGATATCTGCAAGCTTCAACTAGGTGAATGTACCCTTTATTGTAGTACCCCAAGATTTTGGATTGGTGCGCGATTTGCGAGTATGTGGATGGAGGCTTCTTTTTTTATGCCACAGAATCTACATTAATCTTCTTTCACTATCTAGAGATTTTTCAGGTGCCAAATCAAGCGATATTATCCAGTTAGGATCCTTGTGAAAATTTGTAGTGTAGTTTTACTCTTACTTAGGCGTTCTTTTGATCCAAATTGTTAGAATTGATGAGTTATTCGAAAAATGATATCAAGCCAAAAAATTTTGCAATTGCATCTAAACAAAGTTCACTTCCCCTTCTCATTCAAATTTTGCATGGTATGAAAGCATTTTCTCATTCAAGCTAATTTTGTGTGTGTTTGAATCGAATAAAATAATATTGAAGACGTAAGAGTCAAAAATAGTAATTGTTATTGAATTTTTCAACCAACCAAGTTATCATTTAATGAAACATGAATTATTATTCAAAGTTATAACAGTAATTAAACATCATCATTTTTCGTTATTGTCTTATAAACATGCCAAAGCAATTTTGTCTCATTAACTAGTCCAATTATATATGACCCCAATTTTACAAATATGGACAATCAACAAGTTTTGTTACCACAATATTACTTGATAGTTATTTGAGATATTATGTAGCAAGGTTCTTCAATATCTTTGATCTAAATTCATTTCACTACACTTGTTCCAATTATTGACGCGAAATGTATTGTTTTTAGAAAATAAATGATGGGGATGAACTAAAAAGTCGTTAACTCAGGTTGAATGCTTGTTTCCACGAGATAGGTGTCTCTAACTACATCTTACAATTATAATAAATTTATCGACAATTTATTCGAACTTCTCAACTTTTTCCATGTTTTTCATTGATTACAAACAGATAAACATCAACTACTGAGAGTTAATAGCAGGAGGCCTCACAGAGGTAGTATGTATCATTTTTCAATCATACCCACTTCCAAATTTCATTATACAATAGTAGAATAGTAGAGTCCGTTTCATTAGAGAACGGAAAGCTTGTTTACATGCATAGAGACGAGTTTTCGACAATTGCCAGCAGCAAGGGCGCCGTCGTCCAATTTCACCTCATTCAGTGGCTTCATGCGATTTTTTTGGGTTGTCACTTCAGTTTTTTTGCGTGTTGGTGTTGTTTTTGCGCACATTTCATCTATCAGTGGTCCGTTCTCTAATGAAACGGACTCTAGTAGAAGAATAAATCTAGCGAGTGGGAAAAATGATTTGCGTACAAGTTGTACACAATATTTTTCCTACAACCACATTTATTAATGAGAAACATACAGTAGTATTATATGGTTATTTTATTTCAACCTTAATAGGCTAATGATTTTAAAAGTGATAAAATAAAAATAGCAGAAATAGAAATAGACCGACGTTGAATGACCGAATTAAAAAAAGGTATAATAGTGTGCTAGGAGTATTTGACCAATACGCAGGTGGCTCAATATCACATGATCTCTTATTTTGTCTGTTAATGATAGAACAAATTCAGCTGATGACTCAGCTCTTGTAGTTTGACTGGCGTTTGGTTCCCTATGTGTTGACAATAAGTGAATATATGTTTTTTTAATTGAGGTAATATGGTCCGTGGAAGAAAATCTTGGAGTGTAGGGTAATTTTCCTTGAATGTTGTATCTAAACAACTCATTAGTCGACAGGAAAGTAGACGTTGAAGCGTATTTGATGACCATTATATCTTGGTGCTTAGATATTCACTCTTTCATATTATTTTTTTCCAAATTCATCATTGCTGCTCATCTTCATCGTATTCTTGGTTTGTGTTCCCAATAAATTGATGATTTCCTATTGTTCCTGATATTCATCCTTCTTTCATGCTTTCCGAATGCAGCAGTCTTCCATTTTAAATATTTTGTCTATTATCTCATGTTTACATATCTCGTAGATCCCTCTATTGCTCTTCTCTCGTAACCTTCATCAACTTTCTCACTTCCTACAATTTTTTAAATAATTTTTTGCTCCCATCTCCGTTACTTGCATGTTTTCTTATTTTGATTCCACGTTTTACCTGTATATTACATGCTGCTGTCGGCCCAATTATTGTCGAACTTTGACATTTGCTGTTTATCATCATCAGTTGCTTATATCTCGAAACATGGTTCATACTACGATCATTTTCTTCTGTTAGCCTAGGCTTCATTCCTTTATCACATTCATTCGATATCATCATCCAAAAATATATAATTCTTTTTAATGATCCATTTTCATTTTCAATATGTAATGAAGTAATGGTCGTCTCCTCAAGAGCGGGGTACCTTACCAATCCGCCTTGAACCAAATCTTAGAGCAGCGGAAGCAGGATCAGTCGAGAGAGGTGGAGAATATTCCCTCTGTGACTGGTTCGAGCAAGCGCTCACGCTCTAATGGTGACTCACCCGCACAAGAGGCAAAAAAGGTGTGAGCCACAATAGACTCTTGTGAGTCGCAGTGGAGGGCCTTATAGACCCACTCACCACAAACCTAACCTAACCTAATGGTTTATTTTTACTCTTATCATGCATTAAATACCATTCCAATTAATATCATCACAAAAATACGGTTACTTGTGCTAATATGAACTGTCAAAGGTGAAGTTATTATTAGCTATTTATTTTTACAACTTTTCCCACGAAAACCTCGATATAATCACACTCCGCTAGGTGTCAATCGAAGAGCGAAAATATATTATCACTTTTTTGTCCAATTACTCGAATAGCTGCTTTCTCTAGGCTTTCATATTAATCAGCAACTCAGATTTCCATTAAACCAAAATTTAAAAAGTGATCCGCGAACTATTGTTGTATTTATTATAAGATCACTGTAATGAACAAAATATTTCCAGTACACCAGTGCTACCTCAACCTGATTCACTTTTTGTATGCGATTCATTATTATTTATTACATTAAATTACAGCTTTGTTTCGAAAGCAGTTTCACGATTTAAAGCTGGGTCGGCTTATTTGGTTGATTCTGTTAATTTAAAAGAAACATTTCACGCCAATTGTTAAGATTACAATGTGTAAAAAGTGTTACAAGATTGTTAGTCTTAGGAAGCGTAATAGAAGTAACATTATCATTTTGTGCCCCAGTTTCATCGGTCAATGCTAGATTTCCTGTTTTGAGTATACGAGGTTAGTTCGGCGAGTCATTGAAATATATTTTAGAATTTTATAACATCTTTTTTAAATGACCTCCATTTGTTGCAGCACACAAATCGAATCACTTCCAAATTCTTGAAAAATTCTGGGATTATTTTTACTTTCTTCCCAAAGGAGAATACGATTTTTTATCGGAGCAGCAAAAACTAAAGATTTTAAGGAGCCTCCAAAAAAAAAAATCGCATGAATGGAAATTAGTTATGAAAATGCAGGTCGATATCTGCCCCTCCCAGTCCAATCCATCGATTCCCAAGCGAAGATTGAAGATATTGAGGAATTACTCGACTTAAATGAGCAGATCAACCATGAATCAGAAATTAGGTCGTGTCTTCAAATCAGGTGGAATATTTTACAAGACATTAATGTGATACTGTTCTGTTAAGCTGCCAGGTTACTGGCCCCTATTCTGAGTTATATTTTATTTCGTCCAAAATGCCTACATCTCTGTAACACTCGGGTGCTTACTAGTTTCAGCACTTTTGGATACTACCAGTCCGTTGCTCTAAGGCGTTGGTGGAGAGCCGTATGTGTTATTATCGTTATTATTGCTCCTAATTATAGATAGGATACATATTAGTACATTTTACTTTTCCATTTTTCCTTTCCTTTTTTTTTCCTTCCACACCAAATTCAATTAGTGTTTTTCATTCAATTTATTTAAAATGATCCTATACCTCAGTATCATATGGATACCTACTTTTTAATGGCAGGAACCTAAAATTCTCCCAGTTGTATATGTTCCATGAAGCCTGATTAATGTACCAAAACTAGTAGCCGATTAAAAGTCCTTTTTGTGGACAAATGAAATTATTGTGGTTTGAACTTTGAGTTTTATTGAACCCTCTTGTTTACATATGAGAAAATAAAAATACTCGTTATGGCAATGAAAAAGAAAAGATATCACTGTATGGTTATACAGGGTTATATAACAAGTTTGAAGGTAGCGTTTTTTTTTAGATCCTTCAATAATTTACTCAACAGCGTCATCTTCAAAGAGCACTAGCTCCTTCAGAAGGAAATGCAAATATAAATACATGAAGTATATTCTGTAGTTTACTTTTGTCGCAGGAGTTTCTGGACACTTTGTATAATCTATTTTTTCAACAACCTTATACCTTGTGAAATAGTGGATAAATTAATAAATCATTAACGTTGGTACGCTTGAATTCAGTTTACTATTCTTCCTATTTTTTTTTTCCTTCGGAGCCGTCCTTTCGCCGGTACCACCTCAGCCTCCTGGGCTTATTGTGGATACTCCTAGTGTTCTGACTACAACCTATTCAGCCAATCCGTTCCCTGTATTAGCTCATACAGGTTCTTAGCTGGTTGATTGTAGAAGTCTTCTGGAGTCATTTGGGTTCTACCATAAAGTTTCCGCCTTCTGTGGTCCAGCGACTCACAGTTGCATAGTATATGCAGAGCTGTTTCGGTATCCTTTTTGCATCTTCTGCATGTAAGGTCTCCGTTATACAGCCCTATTTTGTTTAGGTGCTCCTTTGTGGGAAAGTGTCCCGTAAGTAGCCCCGTAGTGGTGCGAAGTTTGTTCCTGCTCATTGAGAGCAGTTCTTTCGCTACTTTTTCTGATGGTTCTTTTATGAATTTCTTCCCATGTATTTGCCCAGTCGTATTCTTCCAGTATTTCTTGTGTTGTTCTTTCCCTTTTAACCATGACCTGGTTAAGCATCTGGGAATGCCCACAGCAGCTTCGGGTCCGTTCATCAGAGTTGACGATCCTACTCTTGCGAGTTCGTCAGCTTTTTCATTGCCTGCGATTCCTTTATGACCTGGTACCCACTCCAGTGTTACACTGTTCCGAGTCGCCAGTCTTCTAAGTTCTTCGCCGCATTCCCATACTAGCCGAGATGTCACCCTATAGCTCTGAAGTGCTTTAAGGGCGGCTTGGCTATCGCTGGCTATTCTTCCTATAGTAATAAAACTTACAATTTGCGTGCTGAATACTAATAAGCCGCATTTAAATGAGAATATATTCACAATTTCCAAGCATTTGTTTTACCTTCCAGTTATTATATATTTAAAAAAATGCGAAGTTAAAACCGTCGACAAATTTAGCGCTGACACATCATGCATTCATTCAACAAGAGGTCAAAAAACTATCTTGTGTTTTCATCTATTTTTTAATTATGATATCACTTACAAGAAATCTTGTACGACGTGGTTGAATTAAGATTGGTACTTCTTGTAATTGTTACAATTAAACGATGTCGTCATTTAACATCATTCCCAGATTTATTAAGCAAGCAATGTTATAGCAATAATCCTTTATATCATTGCAACGGTCTTATTAAAAATACACAATGTGCGTTTCGAAAGCTGAACATGTTCATGATATACACATTTTTATTCATTAACAGCATATTTATTTTAGTTTCAAATGTATCTGGCATACACAAAAATATATTGTTGTTTTTGTGCCAACATCCTTCGTAAACTAACATTTAAATATATGGAACAATGCTCAAACACATCAGAATTTGAAACATATTGAACAATAGTTTCACAATACTTGCCTCACTCATTGAAACTAATAAGAAACGTTTCCACTTAATTCGTTTAACTCTTAAATGCCTCGTGTCACTCCTCCTTATTTTTGTAATCAAGTTTTGTTACTCGAAATGTTGTTATCGACTTGTTTAAAAAAGGTTTTTGAGAAACCAATAATGAGAGTCAAAGAGCCGGTAGTACTTTTTTCAGTTTCAATATAGCTAATATTTCAATGAAAGTAAGCCATATCTATCGCTCATTCGAAACAATAGTAACACGTTGCTATTCAGTCTATTTTGTTATTAGGAGAATAAGGGTATAGGGCCGGATTCATACATTTGAGCGCACTCTGCTGACATAATTTTGGCGCCTCTATTCAAACTTTACCGACTCAAATCATGATATATATTCACTAATGTTATTATTAGAATTTTGTCTAGAATTGGTAACTTACAACACATATACGGGTAATATAACTACTTCAATTCTTCCAGATCCACTGGAAAAACAATATAACAAATATGATTGTAACTGTGAGTTGTCAGTCGGTGCCTATTTCTTTCACGGTGCCCTAAAATAGCCTGGTCAGCCTATTGGATAATATGGCTCTGAGTGAGGTGTATCTTTTGAAGCCTGAGGTACACATGTAGGTACCCCAGGTAGCGCTCCACAGTTCAGCTTTTCCGCCTAATAAGTAGGGGAGTATGTATAATTTGAGTATCATGAGCATAACAATGGACATCTCTAGACATATTTTTGACAATTCAATTTAATTGCTTGCTTCGAAAATCTCATATAATGTGGCATACCAAATGATAAATATTGAGAAGTAGTATAATCAAGAGGTACTAAAACGGTACATTTATTCAGGTCCGTAACCATCAAAATATTATCCACAAAGCTATTTACGATAAACTAAACCAATTATTATCCAGCTTCTGATGAAAAGTGATATTTTCCTTTTTTATCCAATTCATTCAATCAGGTGAATGCTGCAGAGGCTTGATGGCTTGAAGAGTTCAAGACACTGAGTCTCACCAACCAGGCAATAAATACTAGTTCATTGTTTGTTGGTGGCTATTCTTGAATAGTCCGCTCTAGTAATTTCACCATAAGTGTGAACATACTATAACTATCAATTCTTGAAGCCTGTAGCTTCCTCCTCACTAGCTACCCCACAAGGATGACATTATGTTATATTTTACCGCCCTACAAGGATGACATTATGTTATACTATATCATTTAATACTAGTGGCTAAGTAAATAATCATATATTTGTAATGAAAAAAATATATTGAAATTGAACATTTGAAAGTGGAGAGAGCCAGAGGAGGAAATTCCATTTGAATGATTTTCTAACTTGAATGTTGTCGCAGTTGCTAATAATGCCACCGTTTCGTTATTCTCTGCAGGTATCTAGAGAGCAGCTGGTGATAAAATATAAATTTTTCGGAAACTTTTAAAACAAATACACATATTAACGAAATGAAGCAAATCACAACGACATTGTTGTTTACCGAAGGTTATGAGAAACATAATAATGTTTCGCATGAAAAACGTGGTCACCCTAAACAAACATGTCTCTTGGTAAAAGGAGAGACAGGTAAACCAATTAGTCAAATGTAAACATTACCGGTTATTTCAACTTTATTAATACAACGACAGGGGCGAAGCGACAAACATTTATTAATAGACTGAAAAACTTCATACATCGTACCTTGAGTTTGATAATGTATTTTTTCAACGAATGTGATAATCCAGTTTCCAAAATTTTGCCAACGGAAATCGATTAAAAATGTTTTCCGTTCCATAATCCTGAATCGTGTTATTAATTACACTTCCATCACTAATTGGTGATCAATAAGCTATTTCATTATGAACTGAGTAATATGTATGCGCCCAAAAATATCGAGAATTGTGATGGTTTGATGGTGGAGTATGATATATTTTGCTAAAATCATTTATCCTTGACATATACTTCCAGAACTTTATTTATCTTCTAATATTCTTAATCATCTTTGGTAACTATAAACACTCAAGTTTTCTCAAGCCAGCTGCACTCCTAGTCACCGTGATCGTCTTCGCAACATCCTAATCTCAAATACAATTTTCTTCTGTCAATCTGTCAATCCTAGTCTCCCTATCCACCGATTGGGAAATATTTGACCGAGGTACCACCAGAAATTGCGGTGGTTATTTGGTGGTGATCCATCCATCTTCATCCTTCCGTATTCACTTGAACTTGAGAGTTTCCTGGATCAGGATATCAATTTTCCAAACTTGGAATCACATCATTTTGAAGTACAGTCAAAATTGGCTCAATAATAAAAAGACCAATGATATGGCTCCTACCAATTCCTTTTCAAACATTAAACTTTTTGAGGGTATTGCGTGTGTTTTTCTCTCCTCCGATGAGGATTTTTCGTTGACCAGTTGCGACAATTTTGCCGATTAGCATGACCGTTCAGTGAAGAAGTGCACCAATCAGAAAACATAAAGTATTTTAACTGGATGATATTGTTATGTTATGTCCAGCACTCGTTCTCCTAATGAAATCCCTCTGAGTAGGTTTTCCACCACAGTTGATGGTGTAAACTACGCGTAGGCTACCATAAGCTATTAGCTTCTTATATGATAGTGGTGAACTGAGAACGGGTGTCTGTTCCAAATTATTCCAGTTTGTCCACAAACATCATGCTTCTGAGAAATGACGATATCATGTTTCGACCAGAAAGCATCATGCCATTTTTCAAGAGACATCCAAAATTGGCTTCAACAAAATCACATTTCTTTTATTTCCAAGAACGATAAACATCCAAACTTGCCGCAGGCTCGCCCATTAGAGAATTTTTGGGCTTCACTGCCTACGCAGGTTTATCATGGAGACTGGGAAGCCCAAGATGAAGAACAATTAGGGGAGCTAATTCACGTGATACCAAAGAATACACCAGCTTAACAAGAAGCGAAGACCGACGCAATCTCTTCGATGATTTGGTAACAAAAATGTATGACCTTGAGAGGCCGACGTTGACAGATAATTTATCAAATACACAGAGAAAATGATCAATTCTTAAAATATCGGCGATATAATTGGTTCACAAAATGAAGTATGACAAGTATCTTATTATAAAATTGGCTCCTTTCAGACATGCGTATAAAAAAAGGATTGGAAGCTTCGCTTCTTGTTAAGCTGGTGTATTCTCTGGTGACACTGAGAGAAATTATTTTGAATTCCGACCAGGACCTCAAGAGAGACATTCAAAAAAAATTTGTCTAATAAAGCAGAATAGGTGACACCACATAATTCGATAGTATACCTATTTAAGTTGTATTGAGTAGGAATTTATAGTAAATTGTTAGTTTTAAACTAAATCAGATCAATATTTTGTGTCGAAACTTCTATGAGATACGTTATTAACAGTAAGAAAACGTCGTACTGTAGTTTTGCCATCACACCTCACACTGTTTTGCAAGCTCTCGTCACTACTCATTGAACTGTTTCGCAACTTCCTGTCATTAAATTGATATCAATCACCGGTATGTTGGTTATTATGCTCGATCTCACGCATTGCTCAAAAATTGTTACATTTTTGAACAGTAATATAAAAGTATCAACTATCAATCAATGAATTTGGATAATTCATTGAGAAAATCATATCAAATAATCATTTAAATTAAATTAGACGAATATTAATGAGAACAATTATGCCATGTCATATAAATGTAGGTTTATAATCATTGTTATAAATTGTTCATCCCAAAATAACCGATTGATAAGTTGTGAATAATTGATATTGATGAGTAAATGAACAATTAAATTTAATTGATGTACAAAAGCGCATGGATAAACATTTTCTATCGGGTATAGATTGGTTCGTTGGACCTTCCACAATAATATATTATTACATATATATAATCGGGACCCTATATACCAAATAATTGTTGTCATGGTATGTGTCTGTAACCAAACTAAATGCTTATGAAGCTTTTCCAATTTTTTCGGTTTTTCGTCATCTTTTTTGCTTCTGTTCATGTTTTCCCTTTATTTTCCAATATTTCTGAAATAGTTCTATTCCATGTTTTTTCAGGTCTTCCTTTTCTTTTATTTCTAAATATTTATGCTTTCTATATTCTTTCAGTCTGTCTTGTGTTTTCCATTCTTTGTAAATGCCCCCACCATCCCAGTTGTCTGTATTCTATAAATTCTAGGATTGATTCTATTTTTAGAAGACTTCTTATATCTGTATTCTCAATTTTGTCTTTTTTGTAACGCTTCGGACTCTTCTTAAGTATTTCATTTCAACTGCCTGTATTCTGCTTTTCTGTATTTGGTTTAGTACCTACGTTTTACATCCATAAGTTAATATTGGCCTATATATTACTTTAAATATTTTTATCTTGGTATTGATCGATATTTCTTTATTGTATATGAATTTTTGGTTCATCGTATAGTAGAGTTTCATTGTTTTTTCTTTTATTGATTTCTGCTTCTTCTGTTCCGTTTTGATCGATTGTTATTCCCAAGTATTGAGATGTTGTCACTTGTTCTATAGCTTGTCCTATTTCTATATCTATTTTTTCTTCCTCTTCCTCTATAACCATAACTTTTGTTTTGTTTTTATTCATAACCATCCCGTTTTCTTTCAAGATAATGTTCCATGTTTCAATATTGTGTTTCAGATCTTCTTTAGTTTTCGCAAAGATAACTATATCGTCAGCAAATGCCCCTTTTGAAACTTCTACCTTTTTAAGATCCATGTGTCCTATGTTGAATTTTTTGTTTTCATTTTTACATTCATTTATTATTTCGTCCAAATACATAATGAATGAAGTTTGGGCTTAAACTGCCTCCTTGTCTTAGTCCTTCAGTGGTTTTAAATGTTGACGATTGTAGATTCTTGGTTATAACTGAGTTAGTATTATTACTGTATATCATTTGAAATAATTTTATGAGCTTATTACTAACTCCACATTTTTTGAGAATATTCTTAATTGGCATTTTTGAGCAGCATGGTCCTGGTCGACCCAAATTTTTATGGACTACTTGAGGTGAACAGAAAAAGTCTTGTGCAATACAGTGCAATACAAGAATTTACAATTTTTAGTGAGCAAATTTCTTTTGCAGTGGATTTAAGTGCTATAATCAGTGGAAGAATTTTGAGGGAAAATGGACAAATGGAGTGAGAAAAGCCCAAGAAAAGTAGATTCAGCGACGGACTCAACTTATCTTTCGCAAGCCTCATTATTACACACGTTTTCCACGTTTATTTTCGTTGGCATTATGTGCCGCAATGTGATGAAATCATTGAGCAGAGGTGAAAATTTGATCTAAATTCATTGCAACACCATATTGTTCCAAACATAAATTTCAAGAAACACTAGGAATTCAGCCTGCCTATATCAGTGTAATAATTAGGGATAAAATACTCCATGGACTAGCAAAAACCTGTCAACCATCGCTTTCTGTTTTATTTGAACATAAACAGCGTATAGCTTCAATTAAAGGACAGAAGCAAAATGAATGCAAATTTTGTTAACACTCTTGCTACAAAAAAGCAATCAGTTGAATAAATTTGTTTGCATAAATTTCACATTAAAACGTATACTATGAGCATATCAGAAAACATATGAAGTTTGTTTATTCTTTTGGTGAGCTGACGAACTGGATTTCTGCTAAGGAATACCGGTGTGAGCTGTGTTTAAAATACGACCTAACAGGTCCGTACTTTGTTTAGAATCTGATAACTGATTTTTCAATACGCAATTACAAATATTTCATTCCTAGAAATTATAATCATTGTAACAAAAATACAAACTCTCACTTATATTTATTAACTTAATATATCAATATCACTATCGCTTCCGAAACGTGAACCGACTATTAAATCCATATTATTCGCAATGTTTTTGCCTCATTCAGTTATAACTATAAAGACCACCGAGAACATTAGCGTCATTAGGGATAAAAATAAAGATAAGGAATTACGAGAAATATGAGGACAAATTTTGCATGCATTAAATGAGCGCCACAAAATGTCCGCTAGTTCACAAAAACAAGCTGCTGTGTGGTCTTAACGTATTCAAGCTATGCTGCGCTCCAAATTACACTTAAAGCGCTGGGGTACCCGTTCAAATAGTGCTTACGACGATCAAATTTAGCACTAGCTATGTACAGCAGCTGGTACGAGCAGCTCGTACAAGAGGAGGTAGAGAAGGAGAAAAAATGTAAGACTTTCATCAATGATATAAGTTCCCGAAAGTATTTTTTGGTTATGTTAGAACTGTTAGTTTGGATGTGAAGATGTCCGAATTGTCTCCGCCACCAACAGCTTTAAGTATACACGAGTAGCTCGAGCACAATTCGGAACGCAGGGTTAGGAGCACTTGATCACATCGATTTTTGGGTGATTCAGATCACGTCTTGGATATTAATGAACATTCAACTGAGCTTAAATCGTATTCATTGATCCTTATGCCTTTAAGTGTTAAATGAAGACTACCATGAAGTTACCCCGGGTGCATAGTAGCCGTGGTACGCCACAACCTTATTTATTATGTCATTATGATGAACTGAATAGCTTTATAAATAATTGTTGGATGTTGCTGCATACATCCACCTTCACTGGATGGATAGGTAGTACCGAATGATCATTTTTTCAACCAACATCAACCCAAAGCTACGCTGGAACACTCCCTAATAGAATTATTCTTGAGATAATTCAAAACCTAGTTCTGATCTAATGCTTCCAACTCTTTCTAACTTCACATGATTCTCAAAAATACTTTTGTTCACAATTTTCCTATTGTTGGACTTATCACTGAAAAAATTAATAATTTTTTATTGACTTATTAGGTTAATTGTCACTTTATAGCTCTTTTTATGTTTATTACCAATAATATTTTATTACTTTACTCCCAAATATCCGTAACTATAAGACTAATTGGTTCTTTCATTTTTTATTAGTGATACAAAGAAATAAAATATACTATCTATTTTATGATTAATAAAAATGCATCCTCATATCAGTAATGGCTTCTACAGGGGATTTTAATGTTTTTTGGTCACAGATAGAATCTCCCTCGGAAGACAGTGACGGATCGTCAATGCACACTTTATTCTAGATAATAATTCTCACTATGGGAATCTGGGGAATGGTGAGGGATCCATAATTGGTCGAATAAAAAAAACAAAAAGGCGATAAAAAATGAAATATACACATTATGTAATATCCTGTTTCGGAAAAAAGAGTCGTTCACCAATCTTATGACTTTCAGTTTTTAATTTTGTCCAATTGTGTGAATACAACTAATCAAGAGTACTAGATCAATAATTAGGCTGCTATGCCGATCGCATTATGCCTAATAATAAGTGAGGATGATAATTAATAAGTGAATCTATGAATAAATTGCAGAATTACAGCCTATTATATTGAAGTGTTATTGAAGAATCACAAAATTATCATACAAATTCCGAATATGAAAAATTCACTCACAATTGAGGACACTGTGTTCATTATTCAAAGCATTGAAACATTAACAATAATATAACCAATGAGCGAAGTTGGTGAAGGCTAGTGGAGGAGCATAGGAAACATAAAATCTCAACAAGCAATGGGTAACTGTATGCATATCTGTATGTATATTGGGGTGTCATTCACTGAGACCCAATCTTCTTGTGCCCCCTTACTTCCACTCAGTTCCCTTAGACACTAAGCTCCGAGAACTCTGAATTGATGTGCAAGTCGAAAGTATGCTGCTTTCAGACCACGGAATCCACATTTTTTCTGTACTTTCCCCACTTACCCCACTTTCTCCACTATTTCAAGCTCCCATCCAGGCAATAGCGTCCCGTTGAGATCACTGTTGAAACCTAGCTTAGTTTAACTTTGACTGAGGTCCCCTCTTTGCTAGCTCATCTGCTATTTTATTTCCTTCAACTCCATCGTGTCCTGGAATCCACAGTAAGGTTACTATATTGTTTTTGCCTAGTTCATTCAGGTTGCCTAGTCATTTCCACACCATTTTGGAACTAATTATACAAGAGCTCAGTGTTTTGATGGCTGCTCGATTATTCGACATTATAATAATAATTTGCCCTGTATATCCTTCGTTGATATTAAACTTTCTTATGGTGTGAGTTTCTGTTTAGAAGATATTTGAGACAATTCCCAAGGTTTTGGAGTGTACACGTATACGTTTTTTTCTGGCTTCTCCGTTAAATGGCATTCTTCCCAAGTCTGGTGATAATAGTTGGATCCCATTTCTGTTGTTGCTTGATTCCGTAACGAGTTTCTCCCAAAAATTATGGTTTGACATCATACCATCCCAGGTTATCTGAATTCTAAGAAGTAAGCAGGTGTTTTTCAATGGTTTCCACTCTAATGTAGTGGTGTGAGGTTGAGAATCACTTCCATGGCCGCCCTTGGGCATGTTTTAATTGTTCATATGCTTTGGTGGATACGGGTACTTACGACAAAACTTAAAACACATATAAATGAACCTCTTTCGAAAATTTTATCATATGACCATGCTTGATTATTTGAATTGTTGGAATGTCAAAATACCGACGCATGTCCATGACATAATAATATTTCCATTTCCTGAGACAATGTCAATGTACGCCCCTGAAGGAAGTGAATTTTCACAAACTAATCAACCCCATATGAAAATTTCACTGTATGCCCATGAAAAATAGAGGTTTTTGCTAATAAGTAAATCCCTTTTCCAAAATTCAAGTAGGCGCCCATGCTGAATGGACATGTCTTGAAATAAATTGACACTTTTGAAAAGTTTCATAGTACGCGCAAGATACGTGGTGACGGTTAGCCTGTGATCAGCCATGAGTTTTTCACATCACGCAATTCATTAAGTTTTCTCTTCAATAAATAGATCGTAAAATTCGTAATTCTATCTTTGTGTTGTATAATCTCCACCAACATTCTAGTTCAAGAAGAAATATAGTCTGGAAAGTTGGTAGCTTAACTAGTCAATCTTCAGCTCAAGCAACCCATTTGATGATATCAGATTGACTAGAGCAAGACCAGAATATTTCCCGTTCATGAACTAGGTATAATTATTTCCTAGTATATTATCTAATAAAGGAATTAGAAGAACCCAACCTAACCTCACTAACTGAAGCATGACGGTGACGGGTATAGCGGTAACCGTAATGGGTGTTGGTTAAACGGTGACAGGTGTTGGTTGGGCGATGTGACAGGTCGTATCATCGATATAAAGGGGAAGGCT
>CAJUYI010003022.1:0-17267 GCA_910591695.1 Galerucella pusilla | reverse complement strand
TTAACAAAATAAAATTGTTTGATTTCATAATTTACTATGGATCTACATCAAGTAAAAGCATCATCTATTCAATTCAAAATAACTATATTTATATCATGAATTTGTAAAATTGATATATATTGGCCACATTGGATGCTCACTTTCAGGATATTAATTTACAAATCGCTTCATCTGTTGTTTCAATTAGCTGGACAAACCTGATGGTCAAATTTTATGGTTAGTTCTGTAAGTACTTCATTTGATTATCAATAGATGATTTGGATTTTGATCTTGATGTTGATAAGCAGCATAAATTATTCAAAATTAGGGGCTGTGTTTGGGAGACGTTGGGTATATTTCTTCATGCTGGATTTTTTTTTGAGTAGTATTTCCTGGGTAAGTTTGGGAGTGGATAATGGGTGAGTTTGTCTCTGTACAGTGTTTCGTCTACATAAATTATTGAGTTTTGAAATTATTCGCGCAAAAAAGGGGCTTCCTCAAGGGTTGTGGAAAAATAGGTAGAAGCCATTATTAGTGTGTTGTTGCTTTTGCTGTGCCCCAGCAATTTGTCTTCATAGCCTATGGAAAGGTTCAAAGAAGTATCCGAATTAGCGGGATTCAAAGTACAATCTATTGTATGGAAGATTGGAGTGTTCAATCGTTTCTCTTGCAAACCTACCTCTTAAATAGTTATATTGTAGATTTTTTTAACACGTTTTCAATTGGAAATCTCCTATTTCCATTGGAAAACCATATACTTAGATAGTTCCAGTAAATCAACTTTAAAACGAATTGGGAAGTACACTGTATAAAACATCTTTGGTGGTATGCTGTTCGCTATCAGGAATCCAAAAACGTCACTCGATGCAGAGCTACTTTCCTTCTCTGGGGTATTTTTTGATGCCTGGTGGAAGTTATTTTCCATAGTATCAAGTCGATTGCTGCCGGTCTCGTTGGAGCAGTTTCTCCATTTTTTATTTTAATCCGTGGTATTTTTATCATATGTACATTTTCATTTGAAAATGATACTTTCAATTATAACTTGTTGAACTGTAAATAATAATAAGGTTTACTTAAGATATTTTTCCGCTTCAAGCAATTGCTTCCAGTTTTTTTCTTCAATCTTGTTATATGAATTTATTAAGGTTATAAGAAACTAATTGAGGTTCAATTAAACTTATTGTTTTTTGACTATTGTTGTGCATTACCCATTATTTACATCTAGGTTGGGAGAATATCAAATTATTAAGTCCATCTCAAGTAAGCCTTGCCTGTGGGTACCACACCCTAGAAGAGCTATGGGAGAGGAATTTGGGGTCTAGTATTTTGGTCATTCAGTAGATTCTGCTGCAGAAAGTATGGTGGTTGGGGTGAGATTGTTTCAATCATTTTTATCGTTTCTGGCTTGGTGGATGTTGGCTTTCTCCATGAATTCAATAATAATAAGTGAATGAGAAAATAAATAATAGAATAATGAAAATGAAATGAATAAATGAGTCATTGCAGAACTGAATCGTGATGAAAGTTACAGTTTTCTTTATAGTGGAAGTCCAGATATCGATAATTGAATTGTGTGAATTGAAACTTTATATTGCTATGGCTGTGCCTTGTTACAAGGCAATTGCTGATTGACAAAATGCTCTTTAACCCCCTTGTTCATTGTGAACCAAACAAAGTGTTTGAATAATTGAATGTTTCGCTTCATTGAGCCTTTCCTTAAAACATTTAAAAAAAATCATAACCGCTTGAAAAATTCTAAGAATTTATAATAGTCTTTCAACTTAACAATAAATGAATCATTTGCCAGTGTTTGCTACTTCACATTACCTACTTATAGTATCGAAATTTCACAGACTTCTATGACGTAATTTTGTTAAAAAGGGGTATATTGGTCCAAGCAGCCAAACATTTTTGAGACAATTAGTTTAAAATTTTACAGCTCAATAAGATTTTCATTAATTAAAAAATAGCTGACCTTGTTGAAAATTTACTTAAAAAATGTATTGCGCAATGAATTCCTTGAAGTGTTCAGAATACAACAAAACTTTTTTGTGATCTTCAAATGAATAATTAATACCTCAAAAAAGTATTAAATATGACTTGCTTTTTACAAGGCGCCCGCATACACAAAATGTCTCACGGAGACCTATTTTTCGGAGGCGGAGGAAAAAGTTCAACCTAAAAGGCACTCGTTGACCAGACTGATCATATTTAAGTATTGTGTTGATTGGGAGATCTATTTTGTTCATTAAATTGTATATTAGGAAAATAAAAACAGAATTGTTACCAATAACAAGATTGGAACCAGGTTTTTGCTTAACTACATTTTGATTTTTTTTCATAACCTCAGTGATTTTTGAATCTTCAATATACAAATTGAAAAGTACATTCAGTAAGAATTTATATCCGGAAGTTTGTGGTGAATTACAGGCAGCAATAACATTATTTGTACAAATAAAAATGTACGAACAAAAGTTTGATCGACTCAACTGTTGGCATTGCACGATGTTTATGAAGTTTTCGATTCATTAAATAACAATTATTCTGAAGTTTGGAAATTTCGTAATGTATAATAGTTAGAGTTGGAGTTCGAGTTTTATACTCAACATTTCGCAGCATTATTTCAACCGGATTTTTTGAAAGCTGATTAAGTTTATGTTGCTGTATATATATTCTAACAAAAGTCTTGGAATTTTTATTAGTTTGCCACAATAAAAATGATGGTATTTAAAGTAAAGTACAAATATTTTCACTGAGCAGTATAACTGTATATCTGAACAAACTGGACCCAAATTCATAAAACTTTTTGAACTCGAATATTGCTCTAACCGTTCATTTGCTCAATTATAATATACACAGACCCATTCATATTTCTGCAATAGTTTCTTCAGTAATTTGATTGAGTTACTACAAATTTCATGCCTTTTATACTCAACTTAATTATTTATAATAATGGCATGGATAGGGAGTAGGTATCTACTAAAAGTGGTCTCATTTTTCCGAGCGTTCCTCTTAAACTTCGTTGGTTTGTCCAGGATTAAATTATATTAGATTAAATGACTCATTGGCCTATTTCACAGCTACTTCCTCATATCTATTGTGGTCCTTAGAATCTAGATTACATTCACCAGTCCACCTCTTTCTCAGTAGCCAATCAGCCTCAAGACTGAATCTTCCACGTTATTTCTTGTCGGAGGATTTATCGCCTAGTAAAAGAAACCACACATTCGCCAGGCTCTCGCATTGGCATAGAATGTGCTCTCTGCTTCTTCCTCATCTAGGTAACTTCGTCTGTGTCAACCCCACTAGCTCAGCTCAACATGTTAACATACCTCCTACGGCTTTGACAGTTTTCCTATCTTTGCTTATAAAGTCTGACATAAAAAATTACCAATGTCCTTTTGTTTTGTCTTAGTGAGATCACCAACCATTTAAGATATTTCTGTACCATCAATACAATCTTGCCATATTTATTGTCCACTTTGCGACGCCTCAGAAATGTTCCGCTTCAATGAATGGCTTTGATGAGCCTTGCCTGGCCGTTTCATCCGACAATTTGTTTCCACTAGGACCCTTGTGCCCTGGTAACCAAGTGCGCTTACGCTTCCTTTGCAATCCCTTACCACCCTGGAATTGACCTTTATGGAATCAAGTATCTTCAGTGCAGTTAAGATGTCGAGGAGAAAGCAACTGAACGGTAAGTTGTTTCCTACTTTCCAAGTTTTTCAACGCTGTGGTGAATCATTGACACTTCCCGCACAAAATAGTTATCTGACTGAGTATTCCCCTTATATAACCTCTGATCACTTGTCAGATTATACAACAGTACGCTCAAAACTACACTAGGTTAACGTTGATGATGAGAAAGCTCATTAACACAAATTCATACTAAATGCTCAATTGGCATTGGATTATGAACATCTGAACTGGAATGAATGGAGCTACTAATGTGTATCTGCTTTGAAGTGTTTCTCCACTGTAGTCTATATTGGATTTGTACCAATCTGTCTGTTATATCTGTCCTCGGACCACCTTCTTTGTGGTTCCAAGAATTAGTTTCTGTTCAACATATATCATTGCTGAACCGCTTCTAGTGAGTTCATCAGCTTGTTCATTTCCAAAAATATCGTTATGTTTCGACACCCACACTAATCTCACTTTAATCATTCAAGTCTTCCTGGCATTCTTCCACTAGTATGGATGTTACCTTGCTACTATCTGAAGCAGCAATGACTGCCTGACTGTCAGCTAGTAGGTAAATTCTGGGAGAGTTAATTCTTTTATATTCCACATTCTTCCCCGGTAAAAGATCACCTGCATAGAATAGGATTATATAACGGGGACCTTAGCAGCAGACTTTGTGGCAAGGAGACCAAGACCGTAATCCATATCTTATCTGACTGTGAGGCACTGGACTCAAGGAGACAAACAATCTTCGGAGAAGCCAATGTGCCACCTGCAGTATATGGCACACAAAAAATGAACCTATATCGTCTACTCGTAGGTACGGGGATGTGATTCCAATTCTAGAATTAAAAACGAACAGATGAAGCTCTAGCAATATTGTTCCAACGAATCGCTGAGCGTTCAGTCATAACGAAAATGAAGATATGAAAATCCGAATCCAGTTAATATTTGTGCGATGAGTTGGGGAGAGCACTATTTTTCGTAATTTGCTTTGTCATTTACACTACTTGAATGGATGGATGGTTAGGTGGATAAATAATGAAGTATGGGTGATCTGAATTTAAATCAAATTCTATCACCCACCTGATAAGGATATCCAAATGGAAAGAACAGCTTTTTGAATTGGCGCTTTCCATAGCTTAGTACGTTCAATTTTTCCACTATTACTTAGTCACATTGGTTGAGTTTTTCTTAATGTCCAGGAATCTGCAATTTCTGGATAGACTTAGATCGAACTACTGAAATTAATACATGAAGGCGCTTGAGAAAAATCTTCAAGGCTAGCTTCAATAAAGTACGTAGTTCACGCACCAATAATAGTTCCCGGAAAAAAAAACGGGGACATAAAAAATGCAAGTCTGGCAATGTAGCTCTCCTACCATAATAAGTTCTGTGATCTATTGTAACACCAATTCTGTTGATTCATCCAGTACCTATATGTGGAATCATCCACTCAACTACTTTGTTTAGAAGTGTTATTTAACATTTTATAGTGACCGTATCAATATAAGACATCTTCATTTCTCTATTGAATAATATAACCTGGTAACCTAGTTCCATAGGAATAGTCAAAAACATATTTTAAATGCGCTATCTAAGCAACACAAGTCTAAATAAAGTCATCAGATCACTAACATTGGGTATTTCTGGAACTTTAGTTCTTTACGTCAGGTTATGTTTGAGCGACCAGGGGTCGCGACACAAAAAATCTGACCGTTACGCGTTACGTTACGCTACGTTATGTTACTGTAGTGACTAGTGATAGTTTATCAAATTGTAGTAGTTAGTTAGATATAGTACTGTCAATCTGACAATTATAATTATGTTGAATGTACATATACATGTGAATTCTTTGTAATATATATATATCAGTTTTCTTCCATCAATATCAATCATACTACCTCGGTCACAATAGTTTTGGCGACGAGTGTGAAACATCTAAAATTTGCGAAGTAAGACGACAATTATCAACATTCTCTCCGATCAATATGGATCCTGATCAATTTCAACGTTTTATGGAGTTTCAACAAAGCATGATTACACAGCTTGTTTCCCAGATTCACTCTCAGCAGCCTAGATCACCTTCCCCTCCGCTAGAAAGGGTAAGTGATGAATCAAATGTCATGCCAGTCGTAAACACAGCTCTGCTTCCTAATTTTGACTCTTATGATTCAAAGAGAGAATCCTTTCGCAATTACAAACAACGATTTGAAAATTATCTTGAAATGAAAAATGTTCTGAACAATAAACCCTACTGTGCACGACTTCTTCTGAATTCATTAGGAGCTAACAACTTCACAATGGTCTCCGCTCTTGCTGCACCCCGAAAAGCAACACAATTGAGTTATGATGAACTTATTGGGTTGTTAGATATCCATCTTTCACCTAAGAAAAATGTTCTTGTAGCCCAACATCAATTTCTATCAATTTATCAAGGCGATCAACAGTCGATTCCTGACTTTATAGCAGTGCTTCGAGGTGAGTTGGCAGATTGTGACTTCGTTTCACCATGCGAATGCAAGACGTCCATTGCCGATATATTTCTCAGAGCTCAATTCATTAGAGGATTGAAGGACAACAGCATCCGAGAACAACTTCTACAGTCCAGTTCCTTAAACTTTAATAGCCTTGTAGAGAAAGCCATTGCCCTAGAAACATCTAAAATTGATTCAAAAGCTCTTGCTCAGAAACCAGCAGATACGGTGGACATCAATAAAATTGAATCAAACCAAAGAAATCGTTCAAAATTTCGTAGCCGCTCACAAACTGATATCAAATCAAGACATCATAATCAACATCGGTCTCAATCCCGATCAAGTAACAGACAATCCAGGAAACTTAAAATCAATTTCAAAGAGATGGGAATTGATGGCTTGTGCCTTCGATGTGGCAAAGATAATCACTTATCCAGGGAATGCTATGCTTCCAACCTCAAATGTTCTGAATGCAAAAAGAATGGCCACATATCTAAAGTGTGCATTCAAACAATCCTCCAGAATAAGTCATCCAAGTGTTCATCCAATCAAATAAACTATGACCATACCTTACATGACTATGGCATTCAAAAAGTAGAAGAGACGTTGTATCAAACAATCAATCACATCAAAGATAAATATAAAGTAACTATCAAAATTGAAGGTCATCCAACTGAATTTGAGGTAGACTCTGGTTCACCGATAACCTGCCTTCCAAGAGATACGTTTCACCAGATGAATTTGAGCGTACCGATGTTGCCAGCGCCTGAACTTCAGTCTTACACCAAACACTCATTCGTTCCAGACGGAATAGTAATAGTTCGTGCTTCTTACAATGGAATAACAATAGAGGATGAACTCTTCATTGTACCAGAGCACTATGATGCAATCATAGGAAGATCATGGATACGACAGATGAAAATTGAACTGCATAAAATTGATCAAAATACCAGAAATGTCGCAGTAAATTCTCTGCACACCATCGACCCTGAAGAGATATTCTCCTCATTCTCAGACCTGTTTGAAGAGAAGATAGGTTGTGCTCCCAATTTTAAAATAACTCTACCCCTGCGTGAAGGAGTTAAGCCAGTGTTCTTCAGAGAGCGTGATGTTCCCTACTCATTACGGGATTCAGTTGAAAAGGAGCTTGACCTCCTTGAAGCGACAAATATCATCACTAAAACTGACACTAGCGACTGGGGATCTCCTTTGGTAGTGATTCCAAAAGCTGACGGTGGAGTTCGTCTTTGCGTTGACTACAAAATTGGAGTTAATGAGCGTTTGGCGAATTCACACTACCCAATAAGAAAGATAGAAGACATACTGAACAGTTTGCGAGGATCAAGATACTATTGTCGTCTCGATTTATTCAAGGCATATTTGCACATCAAAGTTGATAAACAATCGAGTGAAATCCAAACGATTTCAACCCATCGAGGTATCTACCGAATGAATCGATTATCTTTCGGAATCAAGAACGCACCAGCGGAATTCAATCGAATCATTGATCAAATTCTACGATCCATACCCAAGACCGAATATTACTTCGATGATATAGTAGTGCATGGAACGACTGAAGACGAATGCAAGACTAATCTGATTGCCTGTCTCCAGCAATTACGAAAATATGATCTTCACCTGAACCGACGGAAGTGCAGTCTATTTCAAACACGTATCGAGTTCCTAGGCCATGTAGTTCAATTTAACAGCATTTCGAAGTCACCAGCAAAGATCAGCGCAGTTATGGAATTACCTCGACCCAAAACAGTTGAAGAATTAAGACGTTTTATTGGTATGATAACGTATAATGCCCGCTTCATTCCTAACATTTCCACAATGACTGCCCCATTGCGTAGATTACTGAAGAAAAACGTGAAATTCAATTGGACCAGCCAATGTGAATCAGCTTTCATCAAACTGAAGCAAGAAATCGCCAGTGATCGCGTTCTTGTTCCATACAATCCAGAATTACCAGTTCAGCTAGCCTGTGATGCCAGTCCTTATGGAATAGCAGGTATTTTGTCTCACGTTATAAATGGTCAGGAGCAACCAATTTCTTTTGCGTCAAGATCGTTGACCTCAGCTGAGCAGAATTATTCACAGCTTGACCGGGAGGCATTAGCTATAGTGTTCGCCATTGATCATTTCTATCAGTATCTGTTTGCCCGACCATTCAAATTGATCACCGATAATCGACCCCTTGAACGAATTTTCCATCAAAGAGCAAAACTTCCTCTCATGACATCAGCCAGATTGCAAAGATACGCTGCATTTCTTTCTGGATTCAACTACGAAATTGTTTTCAAGAAAGGTAGTGAAAATACCAATGTCGACTGTCTCTCGAGAGCACCAATACTTACAAGTCCTCATACAGATAGTTCCATCAACGAAGAAGTACATCAGTTATGTGTATCATCTGTCTCTATGATATCAACCCCTTTACGGACCTATCAATCGCTACGCCTGGAGACAACGAAAGACCCAGAGCTTTCTGCAACATTATTCAATCTCCGTAACAACCGCATTGCTGACTCTGAATTTATCATCGATCATGATATTGTATTCAGAGGCTCCAGAGTAGTGATTCCTTCATCATTACAACCTGCAGTCCTTGAAGAACTCCATCGTACTCATATGGGTACAACCAAAATGAAACAATTGGCAAGACGCCTTGTCTACTGGAAGTCAATCGATAGAGACATTGAGAAACTAGTCAAGGCCTGCGAGTCATGCGCGACAATGAAAAACAGCCCATCAAAAGCACCTCTTCATCCTTGGGAAACACCGGAAGAAAACTGGCAACGTATACACATCGACTACGCTGGACCGTTTCAAGGTCATAATTTTTTATTGGCAATCGACGCAAAATCTAAATGGGCAGAAATCGAACCTATAAAATCAGCTCCAACATCTTTCATAACTATTGAAATACTGAAAAACATTTTCGCTCGATACGGATTTCCAGAAGTCATCGTATCTGACAACGCATCAATTTTTATGAGTGAAACTTTCACAGAGTTCTGCAAGGGAGCTGGGATTTTTCACAAGCAAATAGCACCGGGACATCCTTCTACTAACGGATTAGCAGAACGTAACGTCCAGACGCTAAAACACAAATTAGCGGCCATGAAAGACGAACCACTGACCATTCAACAAAAAGTTCGAGAAATACTTTTTCGCTACAGGGCAACTCCACTTGCCAATGGAAAGACACCTTCAGAACAGTTCCTCCACCGGCAGATTCGTACGAAATTGGACGCCCTGAAACCGACCAAAGTAGTGCAACCAGCAACACCATCCAAACCAGCACGATATTTAAGTGTGGGAGACCGAGTTTTAGCACGCTACTACGGAAATAACAAAAACTTGTGGAAGCCGGGAACAGTCGTGAAGAAATTTGGTCATCTACACTACTCAGTAAAATTGGATGATGGATTTATATTCAAACGTCACATCGACCAATTAATCAAGTCACAGATCAACAAAAAGAAAGTGACATTTGAGGATGAAGTTGACTCTCCATCTGAAGAGCATCAGCAAATACCAGACCTTGGCAACTTGGTCACAGTTCAAGCAGGACCAAGTCGACGCACAGAACAATTGACGCCTGTTCGTCCTTCAGCCTCTCCAGGACCAAGTCGACGCCCAGAACAATTGACGCCTGTTCGTCCTTCAGCCTCTCCAGGACCAAGTCGACGCCCAGAACAATTGACGCCTGTTCGTCCTCCAGCCTCTCCACCTAATGAAGACCCACAGCCATGTCGGCCTACCAGGTCTCATCGTTTGCCCCAATATCTAAGAGACTATATCCTAGACTGAAATCAGTCAAGTGTGGGAGAATTGTAGTGACTAGTGATAGTTTATCAAATAGTAGTAGTTAGTTAGATATAGTACTGTCAATCTGACAATTATAATTATGTTGAATGTACATATACATGTGAATTCTTTGTAATATATATATATCAGTTTTCTTCCATCAATATCAATCATACTACCTCGGTCACAATAGTTACGTTGCTTCGTTATGTGCCTTGCCTTCGTGCTTGTGCTCTCCTTAGTCTCTCACTCGTTTACGAAGCAGCGATTCATATGTTCTGGCCGGGTTTCGAACCCCGCGTGGAATGCGAGCATCCTACCACTGAACCACCGATGCTATATTAAAATTCTATGCGAAGCTGGTATTCGCTGTGCTGGTGATCCACTTGAGTTTGTTCGGATAAATTTTTACTATTATTTCCATAATTTTTTTTTTGCGCGATTAAGGGGTCTAGCACATTTACTTTTCGAAATACAGGGTGTTGAAATTTTGAAAACTTGAATGCTTTAATTCGATAACAACTTTAAAATGGATGTATAAATTGATTTGACATATGGCAGGTTGTTTTTAAATGTAAAAGTATTTTGATGGAAATAGTAGTTTGTGCAAATTCGTTAAATTCTGATTAAGTACTCGATTTCTTTGTTAATTGAAATATCTGATGTTTTTATAAACAGTAAATGGTACATTTACAAATCCACTTCCATTACTTGGTAGATTTGGTTTTTTGTATCTCCAATTAGTAAGTCCGACAACGACTTTCATAAAAATTTCATAAAATGTAGTTGGCAACTTAATGAATACCTAAAGAGAATCTTTTTAAGTTATTCATATTCATAGCTTTCAAAATAATCTGTTTTCATTATATTATCCATATATGTTAACCTTTCTGATAATTGGATGAAATTTATGAAGTTAATTTTTTTTATTTGAATCAAGTTTAGCTTGGAACATAAAACGTTTTCAATTAACATATTTAATTGGATCATAATTTGAAATTGTTGTTTTTATATCAAAAATTTAAAAATAAATAAATAAATCTCCACGTGGAATTTTAATAATAACCTTGCTGGGTCACTGAGAATCAATTTAATGTGTGATAAACATAAAAACCACAGTTAGTAACCACTATGAGTGAGAGGAAAAGGGAATAAACGGAAGAAACATTGAGCGAAGAAAGTGTTGAGAGATTATACAGAATTTGGAGAATCGGTGAAATATGATATAAACCTGCTCATCCCTCTCATACTAATATCGTAATTACAGGACATACTTATGCTTATTATATTGTAGTTTAATTGTACATAGCTGAGGCAGATAAACAATAAAAGATCCGATGTCAGAAGTAATTAAGAAAAGCGACAGAAGCTATATCGAAACATTTAAAAATATAATTTATAAGTGTCAAAGTTCCTACAAGATAATTATGAACAACGATTTTCTTGTCGTGTAATGATTAGATAACAAATTGATTACTACTGAATAAGCAAGAATATAATTCACAATAATTGTTAGTTTACATTCAATATAATTGTTTTGATAAAGAAAAAAAAGAACTGATGCTCAATGCGAGGAATCTTTATTTTATCGTTACTGACGTAGGTAATGAAAAAATTGTGTAGTATTTCTCGATTTAGGGGGAAAAAAATGTCTCACTCTATTTATAAACAAAAAACAATATACCTAGTCAAATATTTTATGCTTTTTTAGCGGATTGATTGAAAAATTGCAATGAATTGTTATTCTAACACCGGAAATTCTTTTGATTTTTTATTTGAATACAAATGGAAAAGATTCTATGTCTAAAATTTGGAAATTATCCAATTTGGTCTATGAAAAATATATGAAAAAATAATGAAATATAGAAAATATCTTTTCCAAACTCCTTACACATTAGTTAAAATAACCTCAATCAAGATTGGGGGAAAATGTTATTGTTCATACCTGTTTTTTAATTGTTTGTCCACGACCACCTAATAATAAGTCAATATTTTACCTCCTAACTAAAGGTATATGGTACCCATATATCAACTGTCGTGAATTATGGTTCATAATACACTGTAGTGTATTATGGTTCATAATTCACGACTAGAGTTGGTGGTACAATATGAAATAAACTACTAAATCTCTGTATTTGTTGTTGTATTTGTTTCTGACATATACCTATCGTATCTATAAAATATTGTAATTTTTAGTATTGATACTTTTCATAACGATATTTTCTAATATTAAGTATTTCAAAACAATATATTTATAACGGTACGTTGTATTGATACTTTCTACAGTATCGCCCATTTCTATATATGTCAAATTATTTGAAGTAGCTGCCACAACATTTTGAGGTTAGTAATGTGCCAAATCGCTCTTGACTTTTATTTATTAATAAATAAATTAAGTGTCGTGGACAAAGTATAGTATTCTACTCGCAATTTATGGCCATAATTCACTTGGGTGACTTGCGCCCCTCGCATACGGCTCGTGACGCAAACGTCACCCATCGTGAATTATGGCTATCATAAATTGCTCGTTTAATAATATACTATTATCACGCGCATTCATAAGCCCTCACCTCTCACTGACTCGAACGCTGCATCGTCCTCTTTGTGTCCTCAATAATTATTTATTATTTATCTTAAAATCTATCTACTGCAGAACTGTTGGGGACAGCAATGTTAGATAATTGAAATACCCAAAATTTGTAAAGGATATTTTTTCAGATCAATTTTATAAAATCTAAAAATCTGCTTAAAATTGATTTTTTTATCGGTTCACATCAGTTCTTTGCTAGGATCATCAAAAGGTATGCATTTTTATCAAGAAATCACAATTCCATATGGATAATGGAAAGATGTAGTTGAAAAAGTACGCATTAAAAAAATGGAATTGAAAAATGATAAGAAAAATGGTTATTCATGTATCAAGGGTACCAATTATGGTCTAAGATCCGAACCTTAATCGACATTCACCGAGCTGATGATAGAATGAAACGTATTTTATCATGAATTTCGTATATTTGGAAATATATTAATTATGGGTTTGTTTGAAAAATCCTGGACCGACTATTTTCAATAATATTTTGAATAATGATTTTTAATAAAACATTGCGACACCAAGATAATAGAGGATTATTGTTACCACTTTTTCTTCGTCTTTTAATGAAGGTTTCCTTTATTATGACATTCACGCATGCGCATTTGACTTCTTTTATTGAAGGATCTTCAATAAAATAAAGGCAGCCTGTATTTATATAAAATACAGGATTAACTAAACTTTAGTTAAGTGATCGTTAATTTTGACGTTTCTTACAATTAAATTGAGAAAAGGAGAAATACTTTCCGAAATTGACAGCGACAAATGAATTTGATCATACATTATTTATTCAAATTGTGATTGCGTTTCCAGTATGTAGGTATTTAATAGAAAAAAAAAATGTGCGAAGAACCTAAAATGTTGCGATTTGAATATGAGACGATGTAATCACATTAAGGGAAGTGGAACGTAACTTACGTTCCGAACCGAAAGAGAAGAAAATATCTTAGTGTTAAATCAGTTACAATAATTATATTTCACACGCCTTCACTTTTAGCCTTTATTACAGGCTCCTTAAATATAAGAGACGTTTTTTTCTGTTTTACAATAACTCTCTAATAAGAAAATTTTGTCCTTACTTGAAGTATAAAATTTATAGAATTTGCAGCCGTTGGGTTTTCTATTATTTTCCTGGGTTACTTTCACTTGATTGGATAATATGAAAAATGTTTTTCTCCGATTGGCAGACAAATATTAATTTTGCTGACACATATCAATCAGAAAAGTATTACTTTTCCTGCCTAAGCAGCAAAGTGATTATACTCAATTGGAATAAAACATTTGACGTAAACATTTATTAGCAAATATTACATAACACATAACACAAGAATTTGAAAACATATGTTAGTTGTTATTAACATTGATGATAAAATTACTACAATTTTAAACGAATAGGCCACCTTTTCTTTCCTCAGATAATTTGCAAATACAATATCCTCCTATATCATTATGGACAATCGGAGAAAAAGTTATATGTTCAACTCGGCAGCAAAGTAGATTGACTGCCTAGTTAAGCAAATAACTATTATCATCATAAGCACTGTTTTATTGCGAACACATTGATATAGGGTTTTCTGCAAAAAAGTCGGTTCTATCAGGGGTTAGCGAATTTTGAACATTTAAATTTCAACGCGCTAGAGGAGACACAGAAGTCGCCTAATGGTATATTATCTATTAGTAGGAGCATGCAAACTTTCATGTCATACCAGTTTAATTTACTGAGTGGACCCTTATTTTGTGGAATCTAGTCATGTCACTCCTTTGAATGGATCTATATTATTTCTTATCATTTTTTCTATCTATATAAATTGAGTCAATCAAAAAATAGGTCACTATTTGGTCTTGTCAAAATATTAATCATCAAGTAGACATCACATCAAATGTAAATTCTGTCATACTGACAATGATATTGTAAATATCGATTATTGATATGATTGATATTGATAATACCAAGATAATTTTGTCATAGAGAATGCTGAAAGCGTGTTGCTTGATAATAACCTAAGTCCGCAGGCCAAGCTTTGTGCTTCGGCATGCTGATATTTATGGTCATAATTAACAAAGTAAAGACGGATATGATCATTACACAGAATTAACACCCAAATGCCTGAACTCATACTATCTATTGATAAAAAAGTTTTTTAGTTAATTGATGTTACTTAACAAAAAATGTACAGTCATTTAATTTACTTTCACAATGAGGAGTATAAAAGTCATGGAATAAAAGGTTCTAAGAATTTCTTCTTTCTAATTGTTTTCCTGTGAATAAAAATGCGGTTCTCGTCTATTAAATTGCTGTATGAAGTAGTTCGCTTGCACAGAAATTAAAATGCATTATCATATTGTTACTTCTTCAAACTATCTAATTACAGTGTAACAGTATATCTCAGAAACACACTGTTATTATCTACATTAGTTAAATTAAGTACAGTTAATGTAATAAAAGCGGAAAATGGAAATGCTGACACACAAGGCCGCTAAAAAATATTCTTGTTTTCACTGGATGCAATTAATACCTTTGATTCTCATGACAAGGTGTCCCAAGTAATATGAAAATATTGGTTTCACTCCATTTTTTCCAACTTCAATAAAATCCCAATTATCACTTAGGCTATAAAATATCCCAAAATCACCATATTTTGACAGGTTAGCCACCGAAGTAGCAATTTAACCTTGCGGCGATAGGTTCGTCAACATAATTTGCGTGGGGGACCTCAAGAATACGATGTCGCAACCCGGCTATGAACCAATTTGGTCAATTATTTTTGGGTATGACCAAAATTAAACGTGTCCCACGAACTTCTTCGGAACGCATTCGATCAACCTGTTTTTAGTGATCAAATTGTTTATCGGATTCATTCAGCATAACTCCGGAACTTCCTCCGGAATCTTAGAGGTTTCTCTCAATATAATTGTATTCAGGTGACCATTTAGGAATTTGGGAGAATTTTAAACTCTTAATAGGCTTCTTCACATTATCTCGCGTTTGTAGTTTGATTGTTCACACCTATGATTTATGCTGTAAGGAAATTCCTTAGGACATAAAGTAGTAAGGAAGGATCCTTACGCCAAGGACATTTAACCGGGATGGTTATACAAAATGGCCGCCGCAGAATAGAATATATCATGGCGCCGTACCCAATTTTAATTAGGATAAAACTATTTCCATAAAATGGAATGGATAAATTTGATATATTTGTCTATAAACTAAAAAATCAAAATGATATGCCCATGTCAAGTGAAAATTGAGGTTAGGAACAACTATGTGTATTTTGTGAAATTTTTAACATAAAGACCAATATTCACATCTGTAGATTATAGTTATTATAATATATGTACTCACCGATGAAAAGTAATTTTCAAAGCGTCGTTTTTAACAGTCTTTGAACGTCCACAAGCACTACAACTAACCATTGTCTTAAAGACTATATTTATATCACTGAGAGTATTATATAACGTAACTGAAAAACCAACTTAACCTTAGAAAATCCTATTATAAACTAAAATTATCTGAGCTAGTAATAATCGGCAAAATATAACATGAGAACCAACTTTTAAACAGCGACCAAACAAATAATAAGTCATAAAATGGTTATCCAAAATGGGCGACTTTGTCTTTTTTATTTATTATGGGAAATGTAGCACACGCTCCTTCCTTACTATTTTATGTTCTAAGTGAAATTCTAACAGTCTTAGAGTCTTTAGCTACCCTGATTGGGGAGGTGGAGTTTTGTTTTTTTCAGTTCGGTCAATAGCTCCAAGATCTTATCGTTGGAAATGGGTGTCTCGACACTGATAATAAAAAATATATAGAAACTTCAAATTGATAACTAATTGGATATGTGAAATGTCATCATCTATTCCCACCAAGTGAAGGTCTAAACAGTTAATTCAATATGGTGGAATCAATTAAACACAAAGCTGGAGCCTCCGGGAACAAACAAAATTTTGTCATTGGGGGTGAATGTTTCGAAAAATTAAGTTTTTGCCAATTTATATCTCCTGAATTGATGCTTATACAAAAAATATCCCGAACCCCGGACGAAACTTCTACTCTGTTCAGACATTTCAACCATCCTCATTATTCATACCCATCAAATAACGTTAGGTGCTAATAACTCATAACGTTTAGTAGACAGTATTATTTATAGTGCACCAATTTTCGTCAAATCTTCATGTTTTCCGTCCCAACACGGCAATTAAATAATATGAGAAAATAAAGGGGTAGAGGCAGAATTTCACGAGTTCGATGATGAACAAAAAATACTGGGTGTACTATTGAAAAAAAGTGAACTCCATGTTGTCTCGCTCATGCTAAACACCCACTATATCTCAAAATATTCTAGGAATGTGTATCGGTGTAATCAAAACAACATTCCTTTGTATTTTTATCACCTCACTATGATCCACCCCATATAAACTATTCTGTATCTACAGGGTGCGGCAGATAAACGGTCAATTAGAGATATCTCGAGAACTAAAGGTATCTGAAATATGAAAATTGGCATGAAGGGGTTTTGAATAATGAGCTATTTAATGAAAATATTGCCGTCACCATTCTACTTCCGGTTATACCGGAAGTCGCACATAACTTTGTTATTTTCAATGGAAGACCCTGTATATTTTTTAATTTTAGGAATATTAACGTTATTCTGAACATTTTTTGTTAATACATCCCTATACCTATTTTGAACCGTTTTTGAGTTGTAATGTTTTTTATA
>CAJUYI010003021.1:0-26181 GCA_910591695.1 Galerucella pusilla | reverse complement strand
TCTTCGTTTGCGACAGGACCGGCTTCGGAATTAGTGAGTTCGTAACAGCAATTTACATTTTGAGATCCCATGAAGAACCGATCATTGAAATTCGGTATTAAAGGATCTTATAACAATGTAATTTCGAACTACCTATTTGAAATAACAAACCTTCTCATCGTCACTTTTAGTCACTGTAAATTTACGTGCCATTCCATTTTTGGAATCCTGGATAGTATATAACAATAATTATGACTTCACGACTTAATTCAACATTGTCCATTTTCATTGCGAAGAGCTCACTAGAACGGCACGTTCCAGAAACTCCCATCATTATTACAACCTTCATCGTTGAATAAATATAATTGGGGGCTTTAAACAGGGATTTATTTACATTTTTCAGTTTTTTTATAATTGACATTACATGCGATAATCTTGAATTTTTAGTTTAGTTATTATTTAATTATCTACATAAACAAGATGGTACGTGCTCTATCTATCTCAATTATTGTTGAAAGAAGAAATAATTTTCATGCGACCTAAGACATTTTTAATGAGAGCTACCCCAATCGCCCTATATCTAGAACTTATTTGAAGCAGCTTTTTCATAAGTTTCAACAAACAGGCAGTGTTCATGATGTCAAAAGATCGGGTCGACCAAATATTGGTATTTGTATTGATATAGTTGCAGAAATTGCATTAAACCCCTCTTCTAGCGTCTACCTGTGGAGTTGACCAAAAACAAATTTCACCCTTACAAATTAAAAATGGTTCATCAACTTTCAGATGACGACCTCGACCGAAGGCTGTGAAAATATGTCCACTAAAATTCTCCAACAGCCAGACTATATAAGTACAATTTGTTTTAGTGACGAAAGTACTTCCATCCTTAATGGAAATGTCAATACTCAAAATGTGAGGTATTGGAGTGACATAAATCCTCACATGTTTCGTGAAAAACATACACAGTTCCCATTAAAAGTTAATGTCTGGGCAGGTATTTTGGGAAACCACATAGTCGGGCCTCTTTTTTGAATTAATTCAACCCGTGGAGTACAACATCTCGAGATGTTAGAAAACGCTATTGAACCGTTAATACTTCAAATCCAGGAATATTAATTTGGTAACTTGTAAATAATGTTCCAACAATATGGTGTTCCTGTACACCATTATTTTGCAGTAAGACGATATCTAGAAATATCCTGATAGATGGATTGGACGACGCGGTCCAGCCAGCTCGGTCGCTAGACCTAACACTCTTAGATTTTTTTCTGTGGGGATACCTTAAATCTAAAGTTCTCCTCTCACAATATATCAAGGCCGACAAGAATTTAATAATAGGATGTTTTACTGTAAATGGAGCACATTTTGAACAATTATTTTAAGAACTTGTTTTTAAATATTTATTAATTGAAAGCGAAACTCAAATTTTAGTGTTTATTTATTTTAACTATCAAAAACATCGTTAACCAAAAAAAAAATAGTACCTATGGCTAAATAGGTATTCTAAATTCCTTTCAAACCAGATGTCACTTGTCTTAAGGTTTCATTTTATATTATAGGTATAGTTGCCTGGTGACGTCACCGATGCCTATTACGTTACCTGTTACCACTAGTAGAGAAGCTTAGTTCATTTTCAACCTCCAAGTTTCATCAGTCTAAGTATCACCGTTCAAAAGAATAGAGGGGTGCTTTTGAGAATCACTGTATGTTAAAACATTCAGTTATTATGTTGCTATTAATTTTATATACTTAAGTCCACTCCGACATTTTTGTTTATCATAAAGAACAATCTAAGAAAGTGAAAACTACCATTAATATTGTTTTTGTATAAAAAATATAGAGGAAATCCCTATCAGGATATTCGATACGGATTACTTTCGAGGATATTTTATTGTGAGAAATTAAAACGCATAATTAACATAATTAACTTATCAGTATAGTTAAGAACTTTATCAATAACACTTAAAATTCATAGTTTTGGTTGAATTCTGTATATATAAATATAAATATTTCTTAGTTGTTGGAATTAATTTAATGTATTCGTATAAAGTTAAAAGTAAATCGTATGTTTCGTGCGTCCCCATTTAAGATATATTACTGTTTTTGTGGTTAAACAACGGATATTTTTCCAAATGTCTACTACTTGTCATTGTTCTCGATTTGAAGTCATTAGATAAAGAAATTACTGAAACTAGAAAAATTTTCGGAAATATGTGACAACTGCGGAAGTAATCTTTATATGCAGGGTGTATCCTTGAAAACTTAGCATCTAGATTATTTTGAACTGCGTTCCAAAATATGAAAATTTACACAGTGGATATACAGATCAAAAGGAAAAGTCGGCAAGGGAGATGAGCACGTGCTTCAGCTACTGCATTAAAAGTAAAGTTTCGACTAAAAACTATTTAGATAACAAAACATGGAGCTACGAGTATGAAAATGCCCTGAAGTTAATCTAGAAAAATAATATCTAGGACTGTGTGTATATAACCTAACTAGTGTGAAAAGTGATACTTTTCCTCACGATATTGCAGCCAGATTTAGAAGCAGTTATTTTTATTTAAAATTCAATATTAACTTTTATCATTAAACATAAAATGTATTTTAATATTTGTTAGATCTTGACGAAAATGGCCCAAGAAAAAAAATAATGGTATCTGTATCTGAAAAGCGGTCTCGGAATTCGAAAACAAAATCACTAAATTTTGTTTGATAAGCAAAATGTTTGGCAGTTTTATAATAGCAAAACCATCTTTAATACATCTTGGGTTGATTTTAATAAGCCTGGCAGTGATATGTCATAAAGCAGTTACTTATTTGGTGTTATATCCTATGTTTAGATTGCTATTTGGCACACTTTATCCTGCTTATGCTTCTTACAAGGCTGTGAGGACCAAGAACGTCAGAGAATATGTAAGTAGTACATTATTTATGTATAGTATAGAAGTTATAATATACGGTGTCTCGAGAGGTAGTTTATATCTTTTGCCGGTACGCGATTAATCAATGTTATTTTTCAAGATATAAACTCCAAATTGTGTGGTTTAATAATTTATAAAGCTTTTTTCAATAAATGACTTTTTTCAATAATCCACTTTCTTTCAACACACCTTGTGTGTAAACAGTGGTATAGAAAAATCCAGAAGGAGATAATTTTGTTATTTGAATTTACTATTTTTCTAAGAATAATATATCATACAGGGTGGATGAATAACCTTGAAGTGATGGCGTCACCACCCGTACTAGCCATCCAAGTACTAACCGCGCACTGCTTATCGCATTAGAGGAATTCCACTACAGTACTGGATATCTATTAAAAGTTGATTTAAATTAGTTGTTCTCCCTATATATCTTTCGTGAACTCTCCTAGTCTATCTACTAATGTATTTTGCAGAATATCCAGATACAATTCTCCGGTTGAGATTTTATTAAAAAAATATTATTATTGAATTTCTCACAAAACCAGACTATTCATTGATTTCATGTGGTTTTTGCGTATGTAAATAAAGCATCTTCATTGGATACACAACGTTATCAAGAGTAATTAAACTGAGCTTTTCTAGGTAGTGTACAAATTTAGTTTTTCTGGTATTTTTGACTTCGCACCTTTCTACCCCTAGCAGGGGTAACCCTTTCACAGTGTATGGTGGATTATTCCTTCCAATATTGATATATTAAAATCAAAATTAGACCTGCTTTGATATTTTTCCATAACAATGTTAGTTAAAAATGAATGTATGCGACACCCAGAGACGCACAGTATAATAAATTACCAAGTACCCATCTTGTAAACTAAATAATTAATTTAATATTTGATAACTCTATATCACTCTCTTGTTTTTTTTTAAAAACTAGTCATAACATACTAACTATTTTATTTTTCCAATCTCCTTTTGTTTTCAAGATACCTTACAAGGCATATCAATTAGGGACACTTTGTATAGTGTCTTTTATATAAATTAGCAAGCTCTTTGAGCTTCTGTTTATTTACTTGCAAATGACTAATCATTTAGCTTAAACCTTTGCATAAAAAATTATATGCAAAATAATATACTATCATTTATTACATCATACCAACAACACAACTAACAGTTAACTTTGTGTCACTGACTGCTTAAATTTAATAACGGAAACGGATAGTAATTAACACAAATAATTTTAATAGTGTAACTAAATAAGCGATTAGTCATTCATGCAATATAAAGAGTTGTCATTATAGGCAGAATTTAAAAAAATATATGTCGGTAAACTACCGGCCTTCATGTTCGGTGGATAGGATTAATAATTTCGAAAGTGGTTTTGTAATAGTTAGTTTTTACATCCAATGATTGTTGTAAATTGTAATACCTGATTGTCGAATATTCAACATTTATTGGAGCAATCAATGGTTTCTTGTAATAATCTGTAATTTTTGTATACAGAGTGGGAAAAGTTATTACGTTAATTGTGGGAGCAAGTAATTTCAGTTGATTAGAAGGAAAAATATGGAAAATCAAACTGTTTCACAGTTTACATGCAGAGAACTAAAACCCAGGAATAACCTAAAGACAACCAAAGCTATTACCATTTTACCGCCTAAAATTGTTCTGAGCAAGCGTTGTATTTCTTTAGAGTCTCTACTGATTTTTGTTCTTGGAACTGTACAAAAACTTGAGTGATTATAAGGATTATAAGATTATAAGGAACGACTCTTAAATCGTTATTTTGATTCTTTGCTTGGCATTAAAATTGCTGATGTGCAAAGGCGCTTATTCACCAGAAAAGCGAGCCCACTCGCACAAAAGGAACTTTTGTTGTTATTAAAAACAGTCTCCATTATTAGGTGCCAGTAATGTCATTTTATTGTTTTGGTTGCTTGGTGAAAAGTAGACCACCAACGTCTCTTGCAAAGTGTTCCTACGTGTTCATCACTCTAGATTTTCGTTTTATTTCAGTTCTGTTTATTTGCAACTGCACTGTATACATAGTTTTGAAGCTCAGTTATTTAAACCCAACTCTTTTTCGCAGTGTGAGTTATTTCGACAGTTATCTCAGTACGTGTCAAGTGCCGAAACCGTCATCAATTTTAAATCAAAATCGCACACCTTAGCAATAATGTAGCCATTATACACTTATTTATTTCCAGGTAAAATGGATGATGTACTGGATAGTGTTCGCCTTATTTACATGCATAGAAACTTTTACAGATGTTTTTTTGAGTTGGTAAGTAGTTTGTAGACAGTTGAATATTTTAACTAGGAACCGTTTGGAATCGAAACAAACTACCCATCATAACAACAACTAATGCCCGATTCCACTAACCATTTCCTAAATTTAGGTGGTACCTAAATCGGATTTAGAAATTAACTTAAAAATAATTTGTCATCTTCTTTGACAGCATGGGACACTGTCAAAATGTGTTTTTTATTTTACGTTGATTGAAAAAAAGATAGATCGAGGAATGTTCAAACCTTATTACCAGTGGAATTTGAAAATCTTTAGTTGATCTTAACCCACAGAATACCGATTACCGGTGTCTTAACCACAAATACAATAATGACAATAATTACAAACGTTATTTGAAAATGAGTTTTACCAATGGAAAGGTCAATATGCATCAGACTACTTGATTTCTGTTTTTTCAGTCGAAAATCGAATTTTAATTCATGTGCTATGATATTTTTTTTATTTTCAATCTGACTTAAATTTGGATAATACTGGAAAAAATTATCAGACTACTTGATTTCTGTACTGGAAAAATTAGTATATATACAACGGTGATGAACTAAGCGAGAACAATATATGTAGTCACCTTACTGTGGATTCCAGAACACACTGGAATAGAAGGTAATGAAATAGCAGATGAAATAGCAAATTCAGGGACTGAAATACCCTTTTGGGAACCTGAACCCTTTTGCGGAATCAGCTCCAATGTAATATTGGAAATAGGTAAAATTCTTCTGGGTGACTACAACCTGTTGAAATCAAATAAATGCATAAGTCAAAGTAAACCTGCGCTAAGAGTCCAGGAATCCTAACGGGACATTGTCGCCTGAATGGGCACCTGAAGAAGCTGAAAATAGTGGAGGAAGAAGAATGTAGTTTTGTGGCATGGAAGAAGAAACCTCCATCCACATACTTTCGAATTTCTCAGCAATTCAGAATCCTAGGGCACAGTACCTGGGAGATTACTGGATAGAAGAGGAATATGAAACCTGCAGATATCCTAAAATTGCCCCCGGAAATAGGACTCAAGGAGCTACTAGCCTCTGAGTAACTAAGTAAAAGTAAGGTGGCACAATAGATCCTTTTGTCTCAGTGACTGTCACCCCAAAATACATATTCATACACGGTGATGAAGACATTTATAAGCCTCGCACCTTATTCCGCACGGGGCGAAACCACTTGCGAAATAATTTTGTTTCTTGGTAAATAATAATAGTCTCTACCATCTTTTTGTATAATATACTATTATCATACTCAGTTGCATAAACCTTTAAAATAAATAAAAACTTTTTTCAGGTTTCCATTTTACTATGAAATAAAAATAATTCTAGTCATCTGGCTTTTATCGCCCGCCACAAAAGGATCCAGTATATTGTATAGAAAATTTGTTCATCCAACACTCAGCTCTAGGGAACAGGTAAAACATTTATTTTATATAATAGGTCATTCCAGAATACGTGGCTTTGACAGGTCGGCTATATTGTGCTGGAGGGGAATCAAATCGATTAGTTGACGTTCAAGCCAAACATTTTAATCTCATTTGGTAGATAATTCATTAAATTCTTGCAATCATAAAAAAATTGATCGATTTATTATTACACAAATTATTCAAATCTCTTGTATTGTGGGTATAAGTTTCATTGTTGTAAGCAATACATCTGTTGCTGTGATTCACTGAAGAACCCTCGTCTTAAACCACGACGTCATAGAGAATTCAAATTGAAAAAAATACACCTTATCTCGTTCTATTCAAATTCTACACATAACAACACTACAAAACGATGGTATTTTAGTTAGATGATAACAAGAACTTTTCACTAATTAAAGTCTAACTGTCATCCTTTGTTTACCAGTAAATATGAAAACTAATAGAATATTACATGATGGCTCACAGCAATATGGGCGACCTTTCAGTGACGTTATTCTGAAAAATAGTCAATAAATTATTTTGTTTGTTATATGTGCGGCTAGCTACGACACACAAACGGTTCTTCCTATGTCGTAGCCTCACTTACCTCACACGCAAATTGCGAACTGTTAAATAAACTAGCCAAACAATAAAACATTATGGAAGGCTTATGATTGTCTGTTACTGTTATGCCGTCAGATGGTATCTGTGAATTACCCTCCCAATTTGTCAAGAAATTGGAATACATGGACTTTGTTCTCTTTATATCGTCTTATGTACAAAACAATCAAAATAAAAGAATATAAGCAAACCAAAGTTAACTAAAAAAATTTAATTAAAATGATGATTTCAATAATTGTTTACTATTTTTAAGTGGACTATCACAATGACAGAAAAATGAGACACTGAAAATAAAATACAATAATATTTCATCTTTCGCTTTTTCTCCCAATGACAAGTATAGTCAAATGGAGTCTTATCATGCGGATCATACGTTTCAACACAGACAGACTCACAGTTTTTGTTTTCTTTTATTGTGTTTTACCATAATTTCCAAATAAAATATGAATAAGACAGACATGCAATTTTGACGGGAAATAGGATATGTATGTAGTTTTTAGCGATTCTAAAAAGTCTTTTGATTTAAATATGTCAGTTTTGTGACTTTGACAATTCAAGTGACAATATGAATAATAAGAAGCAACTATGAAGTTTTTTGCATCCACAAGCAAAAAAAAATGTACTTAATCTGATGTTATTTCGAGAATGAAAAAAAGTGGAAATTCGTCAGCCAGTGTAATCTCACATTTTGGTAACCTCTGTTTTTTTCTGATTTGATACTTATGGTTAGTGACCTTTGGACCCGCACGATAAGACGCTTTTGACTAAAGCATAACCAACATTTTAAATATTTAATACCTAACCAATAACGGTTCAATCAAACTGGGAGTATGTATCATGTACTATGTTTTTAACCGAACTAGACTTATAATACAATCAATGAAGTAAGAATTTTTATGATATCGCATAATAATTCGAAAATGCTCTAGGATCGACTTGAAACTTTTTGCAAATTCTTAAGAAAGTTGTTGATTAGTCGATATTACAAGTTTGGTTGTTTGGTAATTAGCCCGTAACCAGTTATAAACAATAAATACACAATTATTAAACAAACTGAATAACCAGAGAAATACTTTCATTTTTACCAAAATTGATAGGTAAGTGCTTTCTGGCAGCTGAAAACGATTCCGGCCTCGGAGAAATAAGAAACCAACAACTGTTTATATTTTAAATTTTGGCAGATTCCAAGTTTTAGAACACAAATAATTATATTCAAATAAGTGTAGGAGTATATGCACCACTTTTTAAAATACGATTTTTCTTTCTTGAAACACCCATGCTAAATGGCAACACTTTTTGGCACTAAAAACAAAAATACCAAAAAATAGTTGATTTGTCCATCATTTTTTTTGCTATAAAATATTCTTATAGATCTCAAATTGTTAGTAATTTGTGCCTACTCAAACTTCCTCATTAATTTTTTCAACACACTATTTTCCAGATAATTAAGATGCTATCAGTTTTACAATCTATTCAGTAAAATGCATTTGAATTGTCATCGCAACGGGCTTCAATTTAGCCTACTTTATGCTTTTTCTAAACCAAATCAGATTTTTTTTTTTTTTTGAAAAAATCGCATAAAAATGAGGATTTTTCAGGTAGAAATTGAAATTTTCCATGCCCATATCTCATGAAGGGTGCATCTCATGAAAAACTCTACTTTTCGTTTCAAAAACCGAGAGTTTTTCCAATACATTGGTTTATTTTGGTATCTTTTTGACCCTCCCCCTAAGGGGTATCACCCACTCCCCTCTACGATCATAGGTCAGTTCTCACAAGCATCACGTTCTCCCGAGAGCACTCTAGGGTCTTTGCGCCGAATCCGGATTGTCAAAGACTGTCTGTGATGCTTGTGAGAACAGACCTCATACTTCCAAAGTTGCATTATCGGGTTTGAATCACCCTCCTTAACAAAATTCAATTTACTTGAAGTGGCTGCTATTATTTTCGAATTAGTTAGTCCACAATTTACACCTTTCACTGGATTATTATAAATTTTTTATTTAAATATTCCAATCTTGAGGTACATTTACATTCAATTACGCGCGTGCTTAAGTTTGAAATTTGCTCGCTTGACATATGACGTCTCCATGTATCCATTTACATTGAAAATTTTACTTTTGCTTAAGCTTGAGCGGGCTTGTTCTTCTGCTTGACAAATGCAAGCAGAAATACAATTTCATTTAAAATTTTAATTTATGTTATGATTGTTAAGAAAATTTTATGATCATTTTTGTCTCATTAAATTTCTTTGAAAAGGAAAAGCTTCATCACCAATAAAAAATGTTGGCACTTCATCTGCAGTATGGGGAAGAAGTTTACTTGTTGGTATATTTAATGTGCCTGCTGAAAGGTTTTTTCCAAATGTGGAATTTTTAAATATGCCACCATCACTCTGTGCTCAATAAGACCCAATATCAACAAAGATAAAATTATATTTTGCATCACATATTGCTAATAGTATGCTGAATAAATGTCTCATAGGTACCCAAAACATTTTTGCGAATTTTCTTTCTCACACAATTTTTGGGCGGTTTTTTATGTAACGTTATTACGATAGATGCTAGAGAGCATAATACTAAACTTTTAATCTTATTCTCGTCCATTATTTTTATTTTTATAGGTATCCAACTCACGAAAAACTACTGCAAGACAAATTACATAACCAAAAAATTTAGAACCAATGTAAATGATCATTATGTGAAATGTCAATTAAGCAAGAGATTAAGCACGCGCGTAATTGAATGTAAATGTACCTTTATGATTTAAATCCATGTATTACAAAATCTAAATGTTTTTGTAATGAAAATAAGACATCGGAACTAGAACTAATCTAATTACATTCAAAAAAAAGGAACATAATGCTAATAAATTCGATTAACCTATCTTTGATCCCAATCTGCATTATTGTATTGAACTCAACTTCACGTTAATTTGACTTTGTAGGAAATTGATGAATATATCAATAAAGCCAAAGAGCAGAGCTACAAACAAGTTTTGGATATTGGTTCGAAAGGGATGTCTGCTCTTATGCAAACTGCCATCAAGGTAAGTTTAGTGTTGACAAAATGCACGTTTGTTGTTGATTAATTTTTTTGCTGTCGTTTGAAACCAAAAGCAATTACGTCACCGCGAAACCGACACATGTCACGGTCACCAACAGTAGACAATATTCGTAGCAGTGATGTTATTTCTCGATAACAGTTGCTACCTGTTGCTGGGACTAATTCCACGGATCGTACATTGGCTGTAAACAGGTTTCTATCAAGCCTTAGTTTGGTGCGTCAGAGGAAACTAAGAGCTTAAAGGCTGAGGTGCCGTTGAAGCCTCTGACTGGTGTTGGCCAAACTAATCAATCACTGTTATTTTGAAGTAAATAACTTATAAATACCTAATCTAATCCCATGAAAAATGCTTGATATTTATATTGATATTAGGGAAACTTGGTCGAACTATTTTTGGTAAGAGTAAAGCTTTTAGTTTAGTGACGTCACCGCGTATCATGAGCGCACGATAATTTTTTTAAAGGGAGCTTATTTATTTGTAAAAATCTCCATTCGCTATGAGCGTACTATACAATTTTTACAAGAGGTTCATTAATTTGTGTTTTGCCTCCTATTGACAGTTCCCAAAGTCTTATATTTTTTATTTATTTTGGTTTCAATCGACGTTCATGTATTCTTTTGCTAATATCTTTAACAAATTAACATTTTTTATTTAATTTTTCACGCTTTTTAGTCAATGACACAATTCCCCGCAGCTTTTGCAACACATTCCCTTGATTCCTCACAGTCCTCTCATAATACAGACCAAGTAGATTCTAAGAAAAAAATAAAAAATCCCGATGATTTGGTGGATTACGAAATGTCAGATGACGACGAATATGTCGAAGAAAAAGCGGTGAAAAAAGAAAAAAAGAAAACTAAAACAACGAGCGTGCCGACGAGAAAAAGCGCTAGGAAGAATAAGGTATCGAAGACTGATGTTGATCTGCTTGAATTTAGCGACTGAATTTTAAAGACAGAAATTTGTGGGCTGTAAGTGTTTTTAATTTTGCATATGTTTAATTAACAGAGGATATTAACTTGAAAATTTTCCACCTAGAAAATTGTTTATGTCAGGAGAAACTTAATAGTTTGATCAAAATTGATTGCAATGTCTATACAAAAGAATCTCTATTTTTATCCAGATTTTAGATATGATAAATTTTACCTTACACTCCTTAATTCAATCTGTAAATGAAATGTATGCAACAGTAAAAAACTTGTTAAACTTTTACATTACAATTTATGGACTGGACTATTATTATTATTATCTTTTGTAAAACAGGTTGTGTCACGAATGTTTGAGTTTTTATTTGAGTAGATTGACTGATTTGATGATAGTGAGATTATTTATGTAATTATTTTTGTTTGAATTCACTAAAAATTCCATCGACATTACTACTTTCATTTGGTCAAAATCACTATATAAACCTAACTGATTTGGTAACAAATACCATTTGTACGAATTTCGGTCTGTTATTTAATTCAGAATTGCATCTAGAAACTTTTTGAACAATTCAATGAAAATTGAAGGAAATTTTGAAAATGTCTGAAATAAAAAAAATTATTGGAGAAAATTTCCTAAAAAACTCTTATCCCCCGAAATTACTGTTCATATCAATAATTTTAATTTTAAGGTGAAAATGCACCCAAAAATATTTATTTTCACACAATACTATGGAACAAAAAAATGTATACCTAATGTAGGAGTATTTTCTCTACTATTTAGCTATAGTTTCCCATTTTATTTTTTAGTGACTTCAACTTTAAAAATTTGTCCAATATAAATAATATGACTACATACTAAAAATAATGTTGGGGGTTTTTTCTCTACTTTATAGACTGTTTCCCCATCTTTTTTTATTAACAATTGAGATATTTAAAAATTGAAAATCTTGAATAAAGCTAAATTTTTTTTTTCAAATATACCACATGATAAATTCATTAGGAACAATCACATAATGATTTTTTGCTAAAAACAAATGTATCAAAATATTTATTGACTTTCCATTATTCATGAAAAAGTGGTGTATCAAAAATTTTCAAATTTTTCCAACGGAGCTCTCATCTGAATTTCAATTTTGTAAGTCACTTCGTTAACAAAAAATAAATATAGTGTTATCCTCAAAGTATGTACCATATGGGAAACTTATTTATTAAGGATTTTACGATTAAACAGGGTTCGCACTCTGCTGGAGTCAGTGAAAAATAAAATGATACTCAAAAGGACTGGAAATGTCAGGGAAATTTGGAATAATCAGCAAATGGTCAGGGTATTTCAAATAAAAGGCTGGAAAATTAAATTCAAATGTAACAAACAGTGACATATCACAACAACATACCATAATATGAAAAGTTACGGTTATGACACGTTTACTCCATCTTTACGTGTTTGCTTTTGCCCCATCCGTTTATGCGCTACGTCACGGTGAAGTGATAATCAGAGCGTCTTCTTTCTCCACGGACTATTTCTTTTAAATGGAGTATATGTCTTTCTTACTATTGTTTTTGGGTCTGAAGAGATTGATGTTTTTTTGTCAGAGGATAAATGGGGTAAGCGCGGTGAACGGACTAATGAACGGAGATGAACTGGGTAACGACGAAATGAATACAGCGATTCCACTTTTATATTGGTTAAAGCATGCGCCGTATAGTTGGTAGAGTTATAAACTTTATGTTGAATATATATTATTTGATAATTTTTCGAGAAGGGAAAAGAAAAATGTGAATATGTGAAAAATCGTGGTATGTTCCTTTCTCTTCTCAATGAAATATAAAAAATATTGTATTTTACATGAAGCGCTTATAACCTAGCCATCTAATTCAATTTTTATTATTTTACCCATTTTTTTTAAAGAGGCACTACGAAAAAAAAACTTATAATTATATTCAGACTACTTTCTGTAAAAAAACGGTTTATTTAGAAATTCTGCAATGTCACAAATTTACAATTTTATAAACACTAAATTGTAATCTAAGATCTAATCCAAAATGATTATTTTAAGTTGACATGATAAAATCTACAGAAAATCAATGAGGGCAACGAAATACTTATTTTATTTTGTTTAGAAATTTGATATCATTGAATATTAAGTTCTTGTAGCAACATTGTAATTGTTGAATGCTCCTGCATACTTTTATGTGGCAAACTTTTCCCCCCTCAGATTATTGTTAATTAGAGTTGTCACCTAAATTTTTGATTCCTTAATATTTATATCTTATGGGTTCAAACACATTTTTTGAGCGAGGAAGCGAATAGTGCTACTCCCAACTTCTTTTTCACCTTAAAAATAAAATTATGGATAAGAGATTAAAAAAATTGAACATATTATTAAATTTCCATTTCTTTCAGATTCTTTTTCTAATGTTGGATATTCATTCGCAATAGTTTTCGTGTAAAACAAAACCGCTTTTTTATTTTTCAAAAGTGTCTAGATGTCATTCCCAATCTAATAACACCTCTATCAATGTTTTGATCAATGATAATTACCAAATAACATTTTTATTACTTTTTATTGTTAGTCGATTCTTTATAATACTTTTTAAATTTTTTTAGTAAGTTGTGTGTTAATTCTACAGTTTGTTGACCTTTACAACTCTTTTTTAAATAGATATTTAAATAGTTTTAAATTTTTTGGTGTGTTTGTCACTTCCAAGAGCCATGACATTTTTGACATACTTTTGTAATTTAATAAAATAAATGATTTATTATCATCATTCAACAAGTAATTTTTATCCTTTTCCACCCTTCTTAGTGTTTTGTGATGTCTCTTGGAACGGATTTTATTATAAAAAAACTTTACAATCAAGAAATGTGTAGCAATTTATCAAAATAAACAAAGTACAAAATTTAAAACGTTTGGAATGAAACTGTGGATAACAATGTTTTCCATACATGAGCACAAAAGTGTCCTTTACATTTTATATAAAAAATTGTTAATTTTTTAAAATTTCCAATTATTTTTTCATGGACATGATCCAGTTCATTGTAGTGATGGGGTACAAAGAATCGGAATGTACTCGATTCTCAAGAGTACTCGTTAGTATTCGAATACTCACAGTGAAGTATTCGAATACTATCAGTACTCGAATATGTTTTCATGGAAGGCAAAGATAGAGTGTACGGGACAGGGGCACATTTGATTATTTGAATTATTAACAAAATTTCATTAACATATATTCAATCTTATACTCAAGTTACATAAAAAACAAATGAAAGAAGCGAAGGATCACGTGTCATCATCCATGTGATACGTTAGTGACTGAGTAAATTGAAAATTATAACCGAGAAACAAATGAAGAAAAAAATGGGGTGCGAAGATGTGGAATCGATTAATTAAATAAATCTACATCATATTTCGTTCAAATTTTATATATAAATAGTGGGAGGTGATAGAAAATTCTTTCTTTGTATTCGAGTACTCAGTACTCGGTAAATACTCGATTCTTGAGAGTATTCGAGAACGGAGTACTCGATTCTTAAAATCTTTCGATTCTCCCCAACACTAGTTCATTGCCGCTCGTTATTGCTTTAGGCAATAGAAGATATTTCCTGCAATAGTTTCTCGAAAATGCAAATAAATTTTATCTACGACCACCTTTAAAATTAGGCATTTACGAACCAAAAAAAATGTGTGAAATCATACATTATACATACGTTAAAAAGCGTGCGTAAATGAACAACGCTTTTTATATGGGACTTTCATTATAACACCCAAAAGCGAGCGTGAATGACGTTTGTTGTATAAACTTTTGTGCTGTCAGTAAATTTGACAGAAGTGTCAGACATAGTGAAAAATATTTTCTGCTATATTTTAAATTTTAATTACACTTATTTTAAATGGAAGAGCCTCGAGAAGAATGCATTTCTTTGGATTGCACTCCACCTGAAATTAGAATTCGTTGCGTATATATTTGTTCATAGGAAATTTATTTTTATGTTTTTTTAACCCCTTTGGAGCACATTTTTTTATTTTTTCTTTGTGGTCGTAGATAAAGTTTTGTATGACTCTTGTGCGTGAAGTAATTTTGCGCATTTTTATCATAAATAACTATTACGTTTGTTCTTTATACCCCAAATGGCCTGCTACGTTTTATAGTGTTGTCATGGCTGATCGAAGCTATAATTTCGATCTTAGTAAGTTTTCAGTCTAGTAAAACAAGTGAAACATGTATACGTGCATTCTTACTATCCACACAACATGCATTTGTGTTCAAATCCAGTAATGATAAACTTCCTAAAAAAACGAATTATACTGTCGATGTTACGAATTGGTCATTACTACTCGTGGGGTTAAGCACCGTCTTGTTACCATTACTAACACCTTTTAAAGGTTAAAGGTTGGGTAAAAAATTTAGACCGTTTAAGGACCCGTTCCCACTTCTCGTATTCTTGGTCTGTCTGAAGAGACGGATATGCCAGTGGCAGTAGAATTTATATTACAATGTTCATCCGGATCCGAGAAAAGAACAAATAATGGTTTTTAGACGGACGTTTTGCCACTGTGAAGAGCCGTCTAAACACCCGGATCAATGTAGTGTGCACGAATTTTCTGAAGAGACGACCTCATTGCATCAATATGCTTCCTGCACCTGCGCCATTCCCCGTAGATCACCACGAAAACATTTCGGTGCTAGTGCAAAATGGACGCTTTGATATCACTTGTCGAAAATAAAGCTGTGTTGTGGGACAAAACGTTGGAGGAAGGTTCCAGCTGAAAATCATTCTCATATAATAGGATGTACCCAATGTTTTCTTTTATTTCTTCTTCTTAAATGCCCCCACAATACTGGGACGTCGTCGTCGTCCTTCGTGTACGAAGAGCCTGCTGGTGCAAGTTTGAAAACACTCCCGGCCGCCGTCTTCCGTTTTAAACAGACTCCGTCTGTCTAGGTGGGAACGAGCCCTTACAAAACCGCTTGCTCAATAATTATTGGTAACGGCTCAATGCCTTTCTTCTTCTTTACTGCAATTGAATTCTCGTCACTAGGTCTACTTCTTCGAGGGGAACTTCTAGATATATTTAAATGTCCAACTATAGTGTAGTTCAGTTGCAAAAGATCCATGATCTTTTCTTCTGTATACATTTAGGTTTGCCATACATTTTTACCTCCCAGAATAAAAAAAAATTTATCAAGCGATTTATTCGTTTTGTGAGCATGAGCAAAAACGGGTTTGCTTCGTGAATGATGAAATAATAAATCTATTTTTATTCTTTTTCAAATGTTTATATAAATTTTCAAGTTGTAATGATTATGTATGTAAAGTTGAATATTTTTATAGTGTTTTAATAAATAAAATATACCGTTTGACGACTTTTTATTTAATAACCCAATCTTCGTTAAAACTTGCTATTAAAAAATTTACACAATTAGCTTTTAAGAAGAATTTATTTCTATTGATGTGCTCTGCATGGCTTTGTATCGCTTGATTTTTATATATCGTAAGTATTTTATGCTTTCTTTAGTATGTAGTAGAAAATACAGAATAAGAAAACTAGTTACATGATAAGGGCCGGTTTTGCAAGAGAGATTTATACTAGGTATAGTTATTCTGGGAATAAAGTTATACCAGAATTTATACCTAGAATAAAACTAGTTGGTTTCACGATGTTTTTTTACATGGGTATAGCAATGCTTACTCCAAGAATTGCTATACCGGTGTAAAAAAGCATCGTAAAACCAACTAGTTTCAAACTAGGTATAAATTCTGGTATAACTTTATTCCCAGAATAACTATACCTAGTATAAATCTCTCTTGTAAAACCGGCCCTAATTGAAGAATCATTTGATCCTATCTTACCAGAATGCAAAAAGTAGATGAACAGATGATATGCAACACTTTGTTGAAAATATCACCAAACGAGCAATTAAAAAACTGTCAACAGTAATTACACAAGTGGTGGTAATTTTTTGATACGAATCTTTGTTGCTATGGAAATATCACGAGTGGGATTTCCTAATAGCGAGTCCGTTAGGACGAGTGATTTTATCTAAATTCGGTTTGTTTGAATGTTTTTGCGTCAAATAAACAACTTTGAGTGATGAAAATGAAAAACTATGTGATAAAATTTGAAGAGCGAGTTGTATTTGGGAAGATTATGTTTTTCAACAATTTAAAAGGATTTTGCTTTATTTTTTAAATGTATTAAATGATCAATATTCTTTTTTCTTATTCTTTTGGGAATCAAACCACAATAATGTTTTTTATTTTTTATTTCGACGTTTCGGTAGCGTTCCAGCTACCGTTGTCAAGATTAACTAGCAATTAAATTGATAAAATAATTTTTGGTCCCTATCTGACGCAACGAAAAAATATGACAACTAGACAATCAATAATATTTTGAAGTTTAAGACTACAAAACTTTGTTGTCAAATTTTATTAAGGTCCATTCATAGTAGATCACACCTCTGGTAAAATGTGAAATAAAATATTTTTCCGCAAATCGCTAGAAAATTTTGACATTCCTGTCAAAATTTCTTGAAGAAAAAGTCAGGACTTCCTTACTGTAAGGAAATGATATTTCCGTACAGTTGTTAGTGTTCTACATAAATGATTGAAAACACATTGCTTATAAGGAATTAATTTATATTTTGAAAACATCAAGTCATTGCTGAATACATTTTTAAGATCAATTTGTTATATTTACAGTAATTTGACAGTTAGTACAATTATTGAACATTGGAGGAACACTCTTAGAACTATGAGAAACATTTTGGACAACATGCAGGGTGGTAGGGTCATTTTGTTGAATATTTTGTACTGTGAAAATTTTATTTGCCACCTCAACCTTATTGTTAAGCGATTCTTCGATATATCCTTCAGCAACGTTTGATGACTTCCATCCGCCATGCCTCTTTAAACTAGTTATGTCGGCACCAGAGTCAACCAATATTGTTGCAGAAGACCGACGAAAGCAGTGACCAGTATATTCTGTCGGATTTACCAAGTTCAAATAAGTAGCAACTATTTTGGGCATTTTTCTAAATTGATGAATTCCTACCACTTGTCTACAACCCTTTCCGCTTTGATATTTAAAGAAAAATCGGTCACTGTTCATATTTTCTGGTCTTAACGAAACATACTTTCGATTATTATTCAAGTAGATCTGATTAATTACAAATGATCTTGGTTTGTTGGTTTTCGAATCAGGTATGCTGATTAAAAGCTTAGATTCTAAGTCTTCTATATCGTGTACAGTCATTCGGACTAACTCATCCATTCTACAGGCCCCAGAAATACCAAATATTACAGCCACCTAAAAAATAAATAAAGCTATAATCTAAATAGAAATTAAAACCTTGTAAATTACCTTAATCATTAAATATTCTTTATCTGGAGCTTCCTGGATAAATTTTTCAATTTCTTCTTTCGTTAAAATCTTAGATTTCTTTGCCCTATAACCTTGAGCTTGCCGTTTCAATAAAGAACGAAGTTTTGAGTATGTAGATATATCTACATTGTGTTTAAGTGCAAGAGTTGACTTCAGCATTGAATAATTGGCCCATAATGTTGAAGATTTCATCTTTAAACAAATGTCTAGGAAGTATGCCATTACAACATTTTCTGAGAAAGAACTCGTATTTTTACTCATGCGATAATCCATAAAACGTCTGTATGCATTTTCGTACTTTTCTCTTGATTTCTTTGGCAATAATTCTAATGAAGCAGTATTCACTGCCTCAACCAGCTCTGGAGGAGTCCCAGGAATGGAAATTTCATCATCACTTATCATTTTACTTTCGAGAACACCAGCAATTAAATTTATAAGCGTCAAGTTTGACAATTCAACCTCAATACGTTTCCATAGTAACCCAAGTAATTTTATTAGGAATTTCAAAGCACCATTTATTTGGGAATAAAATTATCGCGTTTTTTTTAAGCAATCAATATCTGTCGAATTTTAAACGATTTGCGGAAAAATAGTATGTTTACCTCGTAGGAAAAGCCACATTCCTGGACTCTGTGTTGCTAAGTCTCGGCTTGCGCCTCGACTTAGCAATCTTCACAGTCGTCCAGGAATGTTAAGCTTTTCCTACCCGGTAAACAATGTACTATTATTTTATGACATTCTAACGATATGATAGTCTACTAGAAATGGAATCCAGTGAAGTGCACGTTCCAGGAACGGTTTTTTTATTGGGATAGCGCTTTTTTTAGGTTATCTTGGAAATGTTGTTAATAAAACGCGTTTGTTGTTACTTTTTTGTGTATGATCATTTTTGTTTTCAAAACATGTATAACTCAGTTTGGTGATTTTGTGTATTGAAGTGTGTATCGATTAACAACTATTCCAATAATAAATCATAAGAAAACCTGGATAAAAACTTATGATGCTATCCTGATAACGCAGGTAATTGATTATTGGAAATTTCTCTTCCTAACATTGGTAACAGCGACATTTATTTATATTGGTGACAGTAGTTGTCAAATGTAATATTTTAGGTGAGTTTAGAACGAAACAAAGATTTATTAATTTTGATCGGGATATGATGGTTGTAAATAAAATAGTATACAAACCTCGGTAGGAAGTTTCATTCCTCGAGATAATAGCTAACCTCACGACAGTAATGAAACTCTTCCCACCTCGGTGTGTAATATACTATTTTCGACTTGTATTATTTCTGCTTTCAACTCTTCTTAAAGGCACCAATGTGACTATCAATTAAGTCCACCAGCTTTGATACTGCATATACCATACAGTTCTTTGCCAGTGGATTTCCGTCGCCTAGTGCAAAGAACTGTACATTCGCCAGGCACTGTCATAAAATATGTTTCTTCCTCTAACTCACATAATCTGCACATAGATCCGTGTTTCAATCCCATCAGCACTCAGTACCTATTGAGCTTACAGTGTCCCGTTATCAGACTATGATAAGACCCACGTTTTTGACAGTTTTTCTGCTTTCACTTATTGTCTACTATGAACATTGGAGAATATTCTATGATAAACTGTTTCGCTTGTATTTATTCTGGTGAGTTTGCATTCCATATCCATATCAAAAATAGCAATACAAAAAAGTTATGTAGGATAAACTAAGTAAACAAAAAACATCTATTCAATACATCCTCACCCAGCTTCAAAACATCTCTCAATTCTCTTTCTAAATTCTTTGTAAGTTTTTCGCAGCATTACTGGGGTAATTTCGTTAACGTCATCAATAATAGCTCGTTTCATTTATTCAATAATATGGTTTAAATTATTCGCGTGAACTTTTTGTTTTAAGTAACCTCATAAAAAAATCAAAAATAGTTAAATCGGGGGATCGTGGCGCAAAAAATATTGGTCCATAACGTCCCATCCATCGCCCAACCATCCCAATTAGCAAAGTCGAATGTGACAAACATCCATCATGTTGGAAGCCTTTGCTCCAAGGGAATATTTTCTAATTCAGGTATTATAAGAAGTTGTCCAGCAAATACAAATATACCTCCTGATTTAACGTATTATTATTATTATTCGATCCGGTAAAACCGCACACCAAACATTAACTTTTTTAGCAAATTGACTATTGCAGTCAATCCTGTAGCTCCGGTTTTCACTAGCCCAATATCGACAATTTTGGGAAGAAACGACTCCGTTTGTTGTAAACGTTGCTTCATCAGTCAACAAAATATTATTGAGAAAGAATCGTTCATGGATAAGTGTTTCACCAATCATCGCACAAAATTCTAACCTTGTGTCATAATCATAATCTTGTAGTGTATGAATAAATTTCGGTTTGAATGGATGAATTTTGTTTTGCTTAAATATTTTCTGTAAGTGACATTTGGAAAAACCAACCTCCACTGCTCTTTTTCGTACTCAACTTGGGATTTTCCCTTAACGAATGCATAGCTAGTGCTCTAGCTGCATCATCCTCTTCAACGTACGCCTTTTTCAATTCCTTTTTGTCTTGAACAGATCCTGTCTCATCAAACTTCCGTATTAATTTTTTCAATACACGCCGCGTAATGAGTACATCTGGATATTTTTCGTGAATTTTTGCAATTGCATAGGTACTGGTACGAGACTACCCCGATACCATAACACTTAATAAGATATACTCTTTGTTGAACAGTTAACATTTTTGTCAAATATTTATCAAATAATGACATTTTGAAAATTATTTATAAAAGTTGCGATAGTTACTAGGTACAGGGTTATTGGTTATAATTTGACCACCCCTTTATTCCTCTTATGTATACAGATACAAAGAAAAGTTCTGAATAAAAGTTGTGGGAGTATAAATTAATTTTAATAAAATATACTTTGTACACCAGTAGCGTTTTTGTATTAGGGAGTATAATATAAAAATACATTTTTTAAATAGAGCTCCCTGTATATTATGACATATTTGGATAGGGCCTTTTTTCTCGTAACAAAAATATATACTTTCATAGGTCTAGGTCTTATACTTTCCAAAATAATGGACAGTAATGATTTATTTGTATTCCAACTTTTCTTAAAACATGGAGGGAAGAGTATACATTTACCAAACCGTGAAGGCAAGAGTACTAGTCCACGGGCCAACATATAAGGGATTTCAGTGATTAATAACAGGCTGAAAATTCATACACAGCTTCGTTTTGACGAGACACCCAATTTTTATCATGCATTGGACCAAATTCTGATACTGGGAGGAAAAAGCGCGATAGGGAGCAAAACACGTTGATTTTATTAGTGTCCCAAATTAAATAATAACTTTCTAAAAATCAATACTTCGAGAAAATACGATGGAAAACTGAGAGAAACTTGTGGCATACAAAGTGAATGGTACCTTCCGAGTGACCCCCAGCTCTAACATGTCAGAATGGTGACTTAAAATTCATTAATAACAAGCTGATTTTTGTTTTGGAGCTTGCAAAATATATATTTTTTATAAAAAATGCATCGGCATACAAATTTGTTTGCAATTTTTTTGAGATCTACACTCGAAAGTTGTCAAGATTATGTTAATCTTTTCTACTTTTTCAATTTTTTCTGTTAAGAATCAAACGTATAACACCATGAAACTATTGGCATACAACAAAAATGGAAGCGATAATTACAAATGAACTTTTCGAAATTTTAAAACAAATTAAATCTTGAAAACATGAAAACATAACATGTTGAAATCCTGTACATAATTTTCGCCAGCTATTGTTTGAAATTGCTTGAATGGAAAATTTGTATACAATATTACAGCTTAACACTAACTACCGACAAGTAAATTCACTTCGTCGATTTATGGGTTACCGAAAATTTCGTTGCCCCTCCTATCGTCTGGCGAGTTCTGGCTAGTTTAAAGCGAGTATCAAATGTATTATGATAACAGACGTGTAAGGCGCCAGAGAAAAGATGTACCAAAATTTTCAAACGTTCCGACGTAAGTGAATTTACTTGTCGGTAATTATTGTACGGTGGTTGGACATTCGTTGAATGTATTCCACGATTAAGTACTATATATCTTTTCAGTTTCATTATTAGATCATTGAATGTGTAGTATCAGGCTTATTTTAAATGGAACACCCTGTATTTTAATAATTCATCATATTCAAAAAAATGTCCTCTTTCGAATGGTATGAGGGTCCTATACCTATATATACTATTCGTGCAATTTACGATTTTCTTGAATTTTATGCTAAATCGATTTTAAAACATCTGCAATTCTCTCTAAATTTGAAACTAATGATCTTGGCACAGTTGTTGTAAGAAACTAAATAGATCATGTTCTAAGCCTCCAGAAAATATAGGGTTTCGCTATCCTATACCCAGTGGTTGAAAAGATATAGCCATTCTCACAGAAAAATCACTATCCACTTGGTTTTATGATTTTTTAAAGAAAAAAGATAATTGTTAACTCAAACATTAGGGTAGTTAGTTCGAAAAAGTGCCTTGTTCTGTTTATTTGTGGTTGCACACTTTGAACAGCGTGAATTAAAAAAATTACAACCAAATCGTGTCACTGACAAAAAATAATGGCAATCACCATTCGGTTAAGTGATCCAACACGAAACTTCCTATCACCCATTCCAAGTTTTTTAATATAAAACTGTTCTGTTTGATCACTGATCAGGATTAAGGTACAAGGCTTTGTAACTTGCGTCTTTTGCCTGTCCTACAAGTATAGTTTGGGCCTTTTGAGAAACCTATCTGAAGCTACTCGTTATAGGCTGAAGAAACATGGCCGATATCTGTCATAAACGTACCAATGGCGTATGATTGAGGCTTTTCTTCAAAGATAAGAAATTTATTGTTTTGTTAAAAACAAAAAAAATTGAAAATCTTACTTGAAACTATAAAAACAAGTAAACAAATATATAAAACCTATTTCACATTCAACTATGTGTCATTCCGGTCAGCAGACCAAAATATTTTTATATGATTAAATCAAATATTTCGTATGTTCAGTCTGTCATCAAAAAGTATGATAATTATTACGATTATCAATTATTATTCCTACATACTCAGCACTTTAGCGTTTTCATAGTTTAACGTGGCAATATCGAAAATTTTTAGCCGCATTCTTTTCATAGCTTCAGATAAGTTTGCCAAACTATAGCTTTGAATCTTCCCGCATGCGTACGGCAGCTGAAGTTGAATAAATCGAAAAAGGAAACGTTGGGAATCGAACTGTCGCATCTCTTTCAAAGACTTGTACCCTTTTTTATACAACTATACATTGATTTTCTTAGAAATAATATGAATACATTCTTGCTATATGTTTTGTAGATATATTTCCAAAACTTTTGCATACAGTTACACTGATAATATTTTTATTTTCATATTACAGGGTGGCGGTGGATTGGTTAACCAATTAAGAAAGAGTTATAGTCTAAGCGATTTAAGTGATCCCTCCCACAACGACGTTCATGATGAAGCTGACACCATTACCGAAGCACATGCCACACGGCGCAGACGCAGCCCTCATAGATCTACTTCTACTTCGGTCTATTTTTCCGAAGTAGATGTAAGACCAGATCGAGTGACTAGCATACAGTCTGCTGAAGATATTTCTTCATCGGGGTATTCTAGCGGGGAAGGACTACCCCTTAAAGTTACTGCGCGAGAAGGTTTACAGCGGACCGGCTCACTCACCAGATCTCGATCTATTAGAGTTACCAGATCTACTGTTCCTAAAAAAAGTGGTGTCAGTGACGTAAGTTCCGTTTAATAATAAAATTATCATAAAGGTAAAAATAGAAGGTACATTTATTAATGATAAAATGAATAACTTTGCTAAATTTTCATTTCAAAATGACCAAGTTTTGAAACTGTATAATTGAGCGATTTTCGTTTCTGTAACCTTTCATCTGGTAAAAAATTGAAGCTCAGGTGTTGTATTCCAGGTTTTTCCATCAATAACTTTCTGTTGGTTCTGGTTTTTCTCTAATGGAATTTCAATTTTTTGAACACTGGTTAAACTGATACCGGTTGCCAATACGACACACTCCTGAACTTTTTTAAAGTATTTCTCCTTCTTTTTTTTCTCCTTCCATGCCACATAATCTTCATTCTTCTTCCTCCACTATTTTGAGCTTTTTCAGGTCAGGTGCCCGTTTAGGCGACAATGTCCCAGTAAGATCCCAGTAAAAACTGGTTTGTGCAGTTTTACTTTGACTTATGCATTCATTTGATTTCAACGGGTTGTAGTCACTCATCAGAATATTTGATTGTCTAAGCCCTACTATATCTATATCCCAATGGTGAGATCTTCTCTTGTCTTCGGCTTTACCTATTTCTTTCAATATTACATTGGAGCTGATACCGCAAAAGGGTCACCCCTTTTGTTATTAATAACATTCTTTAGTGGAAATACGAATATAATGAAAAAAACGGAAACATTCAAAAGGCAAACTTTAAAGTGGAATCAAACTATGAAAAACTAATGACAAAGAAAGTGAGGTTATGAAATTGGGTTCATCAAACTAACTCCGTTTTCTGTCCCAATAGCAATTTGATGTTTCCCCAATTTCAAAAGTGTCCATATTATTCGTTCTTCTCCCTAAATTGGTAAATATACACAATTTAAAAAAACGATTCTTCTTCAGCTTTTTTGTAAATTAACTGTTATGTGCTATTTTCGTAAGACGATGTCAAAATATTCAAAAGAAAATTTTATTTTGAAGGAAAGTGATGATAACGAAGAATTCGATACCAATGTTGTCTTTCATAAAGACGGAACTAAGAAAGCGAAACTTGACGAAAATACGGACTCATCAAGTGAGAACGAATTTTTGGACTGTATAGAAGTTGTGCATGACGACTTAGACGGTCTTAATAACTTTTATCAAACTAGTAAGGATCAACAGATAATAACTGCATGTGAAGACAATATAAATATCAGTAAATGTGACGTCTATAATATACCTTGCGAAAAAGTTTTAAATATAGAAAATAATCCTACTATTTCACAAATTACTAAAGATGTTAGCTGTTTTTCTTCATTCCTTCAAAACCTAATAGAAACTAAAAGTGGTACCGAAACTAGCCAGATTAACACTAAATTTTTGGAAAATACTAAAGAAGAAATACTTATTGAGCAAGTACCCATACCTGTACGAAGGGGCGGTAAATATAACAAGAAACATGCTCCTCCACCACCTCCTAATTTTAAACCAGACACTGAACTATCTGGACCATACACAGTAACTTCAGAAGCTACTCCAACTCCTTGCCAGCCAGAATCAACACGTTCAATTAAAGCAACCCTCGTACTTAAACCAGGAGTAGTAAAATCATTTGGTTCGGCTGAGTCTATCTGTAAGGAAGTATTTTTAAGTCCACCTCAACCTAAAAGAACATTTTTGAATCGATCACGTTCTTCGCTTTCTTCCACTTCTTCTAATTCGACAAGAAGCAAATCTTCATTTTCTAAACTAATAAAGTTTCCAAAAAAGATTGGTTTTTGGAATAAAGATGACGATAATGAGAAAAGATCGTCTTGGCATAGTTTCTT
>CAJUYI010003020.1:0-26184 GCA_910591695.1 Galerucella pusilla | reverse complement strand
GAGATTTCTTGACACCATAATTCTAATATATTATGGGTACCTACATATTACGATTATGATAATTTTATTTCATAAACCTCTATATATTATTTTTTGAAAATTGATTCGTCTCCAGTATCTTGAGGAAATAGTTATTTATATGCCAAGGACGAAAAACTGCCTGTTCCAGTCAAGCCTGCAGTTTTTCACCGAGGTGTGTATTACATTTTTTCTTTCACCTTTACAAAAAATGGATAACTTCTCAATTAAAGATCCACTATTTTGAAGGCAGGTGGGTATTTTTGGCCCACAAACCGTTTTCTTCCTCAAATCACGGAGAAATCTGTTTATTTCATCTGGACTAAATATTATAGATTTTTTCGCTTTGTACCCAACGACTTTTTTTTTAATGGAATTTGTTTTGGAAATTAAGGACGACAATTTTCCTCGTCTTAATTTCCACCAATTACAAAGGCACATTTTTCAATAAAAATGGTTCCTAGATGGAAAAACTGCATGACAGCACCTGTAAGCAGTTTTTTACCTGCAGCAAAACTTGACAGCTGTGACTCATGAAATAGTCTGGTCAAATACCATTTGGGCATCTAATGTGAAAAAAAAGACACTTCATGCACTTGTTGCATTCACTATTTTTCTACAACTATTCAAACAATTTGATTAAGAAACGCAAAAAAATTTATTATATCAAGAAATTCTTTATAGACATTTATATTAAATGTACAATTATTTGATTTGCTAATATGAATTTGTGCTACCAATCAATTTTTTCAATTATAGAATCTTCTATATGTCCTTCGCCACCGTGCTTGATTTCCAGCCATTTCCATGCGTTTCAAAGTCAGAATATCTTCGGCAGAATTGGTAAATAGTGATGCAGAGGACAAACCATGGCGCTGGGGATGGTATAAAAGGACCTAGAAAGAGAATGATCTTTAGCCTTGGTCGAAATGCGACTGTGTTTCAAGCATAGATGATGGTCGTTATAGCCTGTATTAGTGAAAACATCGAAAGACAAAAAATTTAAATATTTAATGGCAGACAGGCTATCAGTAATACAAAAACAAAAGCTGTAAGGATTCTCTTAACAAGCTGGCAAGAGACATCAAAGAGTCTCTAATATGGGTGCGGCACATGAAGGCATTGCAGGCAAAGATTACAGAATAAAATATAAGATGTTTCACTCTAGGGCGGTTTGATTCAAGTTGCTGTCCCAAACGGACGCCGCTCTCATAAATTATGTTTACGATTCGCTTTTGTTGTCAATAACGAGATCGGTAGATACCAGAACAGTTTGAAGAGCTTATTTTATTTTAAGCTATTCAGGGGTAATTAGAGAAATATATATTTAAATTAATAGGATTCTTTATCACAAAAGTTTATTTTTAAATGTTAATAATTTCTAAAAATGTTCCGGATATAAATTTGAAAAGGTAAGTAAAAAATAAACTTGAATTTTTAAAATGAATCAATTCACAGTTTTTATCCAGCATCTTGGTAATTTTGTCATACTTTTTGATAATCTATCAGATATTTATCACAAATTAAATTGAATATACTCATTAGCCACCAGAATAATAGGGCCACTAAATCTTAAATTTTGATCTTTAAATAACGCGTATTTTTTGGATTGACAAGTATAAAAGCAGCAGGACTTTATTAAAAAATTTTATAAATGTTGTAAAATACTAAGTTTGGTGTTTGGTTTATGTGTTAAATTTAATGTATTGTCTTTCAAATCTTTCAATATACATTTGAGAGTAAAATATATACGGACTCTGGTGTAGAGACTTGCATAATATTTGAAAGGAAATTGATTACATGGATGATGAAAAGAAAATTTAGTAAATACGTTCAAAAGGAACTAACCAATTCCCTTTTGGTTAGCTATAGAATTGAATTTTTCGATAAATATATTTTCCATCGCAATAACGTTCCCAACAATGTCCCTTGATGGTACACATAAGCCACTAAATTCATCCTTCTTTGTCGTGTAAGCTTTTAGTTTACAGAAAACAGTTTCTCTGTTTATTAAATTATCAGCCGAATGGGCAAACTTTAAGCATGTTTCTAACAAATACCCCGTAACATACAATAAAGCACTTCCTTCTGGGCTTGATAGATTTTGGTAATCTGTTGTAAACACTTCGAAAGGCACATTTTTAGTTTCTGTATGAAAAGTGAACTGTTCTAGGCATTCTTTTGTTAGTTCAGAACCAATAGTTAAAAGAACTTCGTTTACGTCATCCATACAGTTTGTGCCTTCAAATGATCAAATTTTTTTTGAGAAAATAGCTTTTTAAACGCGCTACAAAATTGTACGGGGGTTGGATTTCAGGCATTACCACGGCAACTTCGTATTTGACCAAAAAAGTTTTCGAGGCAATCCTGTTTGAGGTTTCGTGTAAGTAAAAATTCATATCATCGCCATTTTAGAGTTTCCCATAATGACAGAATCGAAAGGTTGAGTATAAAATATCTTCTCACTCCCGCGCTCCAAACGTTGGCCAGTAACGTAATTTCAGTACACATCAGCTAAGATTTCCAAAAAATGCGAACAAGCCCAACTTTATGCTTTATATTTGTCTCATTAGTCTGTTAATTTTTTGTGTTTTCTTGCTTGATGTACTTGTTTTTATAATATCCTTATTATAAAAATAAATCCGCAATTTTGTATTAGCAAATATTACAAAATATTTTAAATATTTAGTGTTTAAGCTTTGCTATTAAACAGAAAAATATTAATATGATTTTTTGCTCATTTCAACAATTAATTGCTAAATTTAAAAAATCCATACAACATAAATATAAAACACGAGCAACCAATTATAAACACCTTATAAACACAGCGCTCGACGGGCGACGTCCCATATAATATGCCAAATTAAATGCAAGTAAGGACGTAGCGACGTACTGTACCATCCAAGTCACCAGACAGTCCTTAGAACATAAAGTAGTACTACTTTATGTTCTAAGAGACAGTCACCAGCGGCATCGGTGCTTTACGCGATAAATTCGACCGAGTGAAACATCTTATATTTTATTCTGTAATCTTTGTTGCAGGTTATGAAATGGCGGACCAGTCAGCTAAAGAAGGTTCTAAAGAAGACTTCATAGGTCCAGAACCGTTCCGTGCAATCACCAAAGAGGGAAGGGGGAGGGGAACTCTGGAACTGGCTAGATACAAAACACCAACTCAAATAGAGATCGACACAAGAGAACCTCCATACGAGGAGATTACTGATGTAGACAAGGAGTTGTCAACCAGGCTATTGAATATGGGGTAGAGACATTTGAAGACAGTTACCGATCTGGCGACTAGACACTACACTCTGAGGAAAAATCTGCACAGTTAATGAGCCTATGTGCAGGAAATGTGAACTTTGTGATGAAACACCTACTCACATACTCTGCTTCTGCGAATTGTGGAGGAAATAATACAACCATTACAATTACTGAAAATCCCTCCAGTCAAACCAGACGCCTGAATAGAAGACAAGCTTCAGAAATGGAAGTAGATAACATGCGGGTAATGGTACAAAGATTCAGTTCAAGTGCCTGGATTATTGAACACAACCCAATCGAATAAATGAATGAATGAATGGTGCAGACGACCTGCGAAAACAATTTTTTCATTTCAGTTTCTTCTATGACCGTGAATATTCATTGTGTGTGTGTGTGTGTGTTTTTGCATCGAAAATTTTGATAAACAAGACTGCACTCTAGCGACAAACTGCCAAATAACTATTACTGACAGCTACACTTTTCATGGCAATCGCGATGAGGGGGAGATGAGGTGTGAAGATACAAGAATGTCTCGATGAGATTTGGCAATTTTAGTCGGCTGCAGATCCATTATAGGAAATATTTAGAACTTGCGTAAAAAACTAATTTAAATTGTTTAACAAATTTTATGTACGAAAATAAATTGAAAAACGCCAATCCTATTAATGATTATAGAAAAAATAATTATATTTAAGATTCGAAGTTGTGGAAAAAGTATTGTGTACAAAATGTGTATAAACTGCGATTTTGTTGCGGTTTTAAAGTAACTAAACATCTCCAATTTCGACATGGGGGCGTAGTAGCATAAACTCAATCTAAATCACAACGCTGCTTTCATTTATTCGCTGATTTCATTAAGGAATATCTTATTCGTTACTAACAATTACTTATTATTCCTAACATGTTTTTGTATTAATGACACATATTTCCCACACAGCTTCCCATTTTTTCAGAATCCTTATTCAAGCAAAAATCTTGCGTGCGATCGTATTCTAACAAAGTTTGAATAAAACATTAGTTAACTTATTAGTGAAGGTAACTTCATTACGGGGGTATTTAATTGGTCAAAGAGAAGATTATCCCAATATGGTTATTGAGCGATTATCTACGTTGCCAGTTAAAAATAAGCAAGGCAAAAAGAAAACCACCAAAGAAGGTTGATAATGCCAACGCAAAGTAAATAGTACATAGTCCAGGAAATACATGATTTTGGGTTGCTATATTCATGGTAGTTACATAGGTTTGTTTTATGTTTTCCGGGTCCTTGAATCCGAATTTTTTACTTTCCACCAAGGACCTAATTCTTGAAAACCGGGGAGTAGAACAGCCGAGAGAAAGTAGGCGTTGTTCTATCGAGAATAGATAAATTGTATTCTTGAAGGTCAATCTAAGTAACGTCAATTGGATGGATGACTCCCTCATGCTTCTAATGGGTAAATTGAAGGGATCAGCCAGGAAGCACGGAATAATTTGACAGTTTTGTGAATGTATCTGACTTTGTGGTTCATTGACGTCACCTTTTTATATTATTTGCTGTTTAATTCATGTATATTAGATATGTATTAGTAATAATAAATAAGAATGGGAATAAGATTTTTGTTGTGAGAAGAAATGATAATTACTATCACTTTAACACAAGGCTGTTATTTTTCATTATACTATAACAATAATTATATCTGAGGGTGATTAAAAATTTCAAAATAAAAACTGATGAGAATTCATATGACATATTCAAATACGCGTATTGTGCCTATCAAAAAGTTTATTGAATGTTAGCATCTCTGTGGCTTTGTTCCCTCATTGATGTTTCAGAATACGTAATTATGATCTTTAGAGAACAGAGTTGTAGAGTAGAATAGAGGAATGATCTCCAGGGAACGTTCTATTCTATTGCCGTCGAGAATTGACGCCCAAAAATTCCTTCGATAACCCTCCAAACTCTGAAAAAAAATACTTTGTTTCTTTTTGAGAACTTTCATTTAAAAAAAATATCTTGAAATTCGTATAGAAGTTAAAATTTTCGCCAAAAAAGATTTTATAATAATTTGACTTTTGAGCGAATGGGTATCGCCTAGGTGCCGTAAGCAAGCCGGTACAACAAACGGTAAGTCCTGCTTTGACAAAAAAGGTTCGAGGAAACGTGGGACTGGGAAAAAACTTGCAAAGTACAATATATACCCTATCACTACCTTCAAATCACGCACTCTACTAAAACTTCTAAAGCTCTCCTCCTGCTGACGTAAAACAGCTCGAAATGTTGAATAATGTGCCTCGAGTGCAACAATTCATGCTGTAATAACCATGAAGATTTAGGTGAGAATTTAGAAAAATTGATGGTCCAGTTTTACTAAATGCCAAAAACATGAACAAGAGCTGTGAGAGCTGCCACTCTGTAATTTGTATTTCAAGCAAAGAAATAAATAACCATTTCGACCACTCGATTGCAACTAGTGCTTCAGGTGGATGGGTTTGGAACCTAATTTTCCATTCTGGGTCATTCTATAAACTTTGGCTATTGAAGGTTAGTCTGTTTTGTGGAACAGGAACAAAGTATTCAAACGTCAACAGAGCACAGAGTTATTATTTGTAACTGCCTAAGGTGACAGGAGCGGGTAAACATACAACACAGCTCCACCCACCACGTCAAATTTAGTAGTTAAGGTGCGCATGCGTCCAAGCAGCCTTTAACCTTCTATTCGATGTGACTGAATATGAGCTGATTAGCGCAGTTGGTAGGGTATTGAGCTTACAACTCATAGGACGTAGGTTCGAAACCGGTTAGGTGCTGGGTTTTTTTGTTTTTTGTTTAGTTTTTTATTTCTTATTTTCTGATATTTCTATACATAGTTGTATGTGTGTGTTTTGGGGTGACATTCACTGAGACCTAAAACATGTATTGTGCCCCCTTACTTCTACTCAGTTTCTGAGGAGAGTCTCAGAAACTAGTGGTTCGTTTAGTCCTATTTCCCGGAGGAATTTTAGGATGTCTGCAGGCTTCAACTTAGGCAAATGTTCCTCTTCTATCCAGTAATCTTCTAGGTGCTGTGCTCTAGGATTCTGAAGTACTATGCAGTTGGAAAGTATGTGGATGGAGGTTTCTTCTTCCATTCCACAAAATCTGCATTATTCTTCCTCCACTATTTTGAGCTTTTTCAGGTGCCCATTCAGGCGACAATATCCCGTTCGGATCCATGTTAAAACTCTTAGCGCAGTTTTACTTTGACTTATGCATTCTTTTGATTTCAACAGGTTGTAGTCACCCAGAAGAGTCTTTGATTGTATAAGCCCTACTAGATCTTTCCAATGGTCAGAACTTCTCTTTTTCTCGGCTTTACTTATTTCTTCCAATGCTACATTGGGGCTGATTCCGCAAAAGGGTTCAGTCCCCCTCTTTGCTAGTGCATCTGCTAAGAGGGGGATCTTTACATAGTTACACTTTGATCAACCGGGTTTGGGCCTGGGTTTTCTTGTTTTTTTTTTAGTTTCATATTTCTTATATTTACATATTTATTTCAATATTGTTATGTTACTACTAAATTTGGTAAAGTCTTGAGTCATGCGCAGTTGATGGAGCCATGTTGTAGGGGAGAGTTGGACAAAACGGGATACCTAACGTTAATTGACCCGAAACTTTTAAACTAGAATATTGATATCTATTATCTTGTAACTGTAACTTCTTCATTGATCCCTTTTTATGTTTCAATATAGTTATTCCTGAATATCCTGAAAGCTGCATAGAAAAAGTAAAATTTAAAAAAAAAATGCAAAGTATCCCGATTTGTCCATCTGGTCGGGTAAAATGGGATGGTATTTGAAATGAATAAAAAAGATATTAAAGTAAAATATTTTTATTAAACTCTCGTACAAAACACATTATTCTACCTTTATGTATAGTTGAAAAACAAATTACCAGTTTAACAACGACAAAAATGGCAGGAGTACGGCTCACCATCATCCTCCACCCCGGCGCAGGCTTCATAAGACCAACGTCTACAGTCCTCACACATTACCCAGCCATCCTCCTTCTTAGACTTGGAATATAATTCTGTGCAATAAATGCAAACTTCATCGTTATCCTCCTCATCTTCTGAACTGCTGTCCTTTTTCTTTCGTTCTTTCTTTTCATTTTTTGGCTTAGTGGCACATTTTTTCCTTTTTCATTTGTAATTTTTTGATTTTCGTCTAAGTTTAGTCTGGGCTTCTTGATAGGTTTCTTCTCCACAGATGCTTCCAGTTCTTCTTTGTAAGGCGTTGAAGTTAGGACAGTAGTTTTTCCTCTCCTTTTATCATTTATATTAATTATTGAAATCTAAAGCGTTTTTGGTTGGACAAAACGGGATAGTGTCCACTTTTACCCGACCCCTTGGTATCCCATTTTGCCCGACTGTACATTAAAATATGTTTTTCAAAAATTTCACAAAAAGAAAAACTGTTGTCAAAGTCACAACTATCACAAAATACAGTAAATTATTTACAGAATCATATAAAATACTCACCGTTATTTATTTTTCTCATTTAAAGTAAAAAATTCCTAAGCACCACCAAAACTAAATAGCATAAACTTAGTTTTTCTACTATCACATGTCACTCACCACAGATCAACAAATAATCGGAATAACCTGCAGTTAAACAAATGTTATTTCTAACAACTTAGAATACCAGCCGTCTGATGGCGTTGCATGTTTTCAATTTATGTCCGGTATCTCGTTTTACCCTACTATCCTGTTTTGGTCAACTCTCCCCTACGTTTACAAAAAAACCAAGAAAACCCAGGCCCAAACCCCGTTGATCAAAGTGTAACTATGTATAGAAATATCAGGAAATAAGAAATAGAAAACTAAAAAAAAAAACAAAAAAACCCAGCACCTAACCGGATTTCGAACCTACGACCTCTGAGTTGTAAGCGCAATACCCAACCAACTACGCTAATCAGCTCTTATTCAGTAATATCGAATAGAAGGTTAAAGGCTGCTTGGACGCATGCGCACCTCAACTACTAAATTTGACGTGGTGGGTGGAGCCGTGTTGTATGTTTACCCGCTCCTTAGGTGACTGCTAAGCAGACAAGTTGACATATAATAGAAGCATAGACTAATTATTGAATAGAAGTGAAGTGAGTTATCCTGTGATATGCATAGGACACATTGTAAAAATTATTAGTCAAAATTTGTGAAAAAAGAACTAAAAACATGAAGAAAACATTTCACTACAGCGGGGAATGGAAAATATTGCTTAGCAGCCAAAAGGCGGAAAACTCTTAACGCCACAATTTTGTAGCTGGCCGCCATCTGTTAATTGATGTCAATGTCAATGTTTCACTCCAATTTCCAATAGGGGACTTCGGTCCAAGTTGCCAACCCAAAAAATTTCACATTTTTCTACCACTGGGGAAAGAAAATTTCCGGACGATTTTGTCATGTAAAGGTTCGTATTATTTATAAATATCCGTTAACGGAGCCTCGACTCTTCAAATTAAATCAAATTAGATATATATCGATATTTGTAAAAGTCATATCTGATTGGCTGAAAGTTGTGCTGGAGCACCTGATTTCACGTCAATAATGGTAGCGTTCAGAAAACATAACATATACCTACCTAACTCAACTGTTGATTAAATAAATTCAAAACATTTTTCAATCATTTGTGAACATTTTTCGTATCTGGCTGTATGAATGTATGTTACATAATTTTATTATACGTATAAATCAGTTCATATTCATAATCATCACTCATGTTGTGAGTTGTAATACTTATTTATTTCACTAATCCCTTCACTAAGTATAATCTTTGTTTACTAATAATAAAACCATAGACAATCTTTATAAAAATATCACAATCTGCATCGTGTTGTGCTCACTGAGCGCAATTTAAAACCACTCAGGAAAATGGCTTCGCAGAACTTTCACTCAACGGTTCTGCAACAATTGTGTTTTCTGAACGCAGCCCCTAAAGATGGATGGCGTATTGTTGACATTATTGACGTGAAATCAGGTGCTCCAACAAAACTTTCAGCCAATCAGATATGACTTTTACAAATTTCGATATCTGCATCAAATTATCTAATTTGAACAGTCGAGGCTCCGTTTACGGATATTTATAAATAATACGAACCTTCACATGACAAAATCGTCCGGAAATTTTCTTTCCCCAGTGGTAGAAAAATGTGAAATTTTTTGGGTTGGCAACTTGGACCGAAGTCCCCTATTAAAAAAAAACGTCAGTGTATATTGAAGTTTTCAGTTAAATTTTCCTATTTCTGCGTTTATTTGGTAGGCGAAAAAGTGTTGTGTGTCACACATGCAGGAAACGCATTAGCAGTCGAACCAATACGCTTGCTCTTGCAGCTAATAGTATCGGGCTGCTAAGTTAATTTTCTCCCTTGTGACACATTTGTATACTATTGTGTACCTTTCCACAAAATGACAAACATATTAACATATTCCATGTTTTTACAAACTAACGGTAGATTTCTACAGATCCGTCATCCGATTACTAGTCGTATCGGAAGAATGAAAGTGCCATTGTTATTGCTTGGAAAAAATAGTAACAAAAATAGTGACATATCACTTTTAAGTTTGGTAACTTAAGCTACAGCTTGGTGGATATATTTTCTTCCTCCCATCATAATTATTATTCATTCTGAAATAATATCCCAAAGAAAATGCAAGAGAAGAAAAAATTAGGTTAAATCAAATCCGATGACGGAAGTAAGTTGAAATTTTCAGTCTCGTCAATTTTGAATTTTTCCATCAATCACACAGCTTGTAGACAAAACCAAAGATATATCATCTAACTGGTTAAAATGTTTTGGTTGATGAAGTTGACATTTACTCATTGTCATTGTCAATCACTATATATTTTTTGGTAGTATAACATTAAAATTGAAAAGTCAATGCTGAAAATGTAAATTTCTCAAAATGGTATGAAATGAAGAAAAAGTTGTGTTTCAAAAAATGCAAATATAATTGTGAAGATAAAGCGGTGGGGACAGCAAATCAGGATGTTGAACAAATTTATTTAAATGAAAGCTATCATGGTCATGATTATTCTTCAAAAGATATTGTTGATTTAGTTCTAAAATATTACGGAGCTCCAAAATTTGCACGATTCACAACGGATACACAAAATCAGACTTTAGAGAAAAAATCCTCGAATACTTGTATAGCGAAACAAAGTCAAACAAGTGGATGTAACATTGCACGTTCGGACCAAAGTACAACAACATACGTCTATGACGTTTCCAGCAGTAGCACTTGCTACAGAGTTCTGCTAGGTCCTTCTTTGGATGAAAGTGCTATCAGAGTATGCAGTAATAACAATTTATTCATACGAGTTTATAATCAACTGGAAAACGCAATTTTAATTTTTTATGAAGAATATCTTCTGCCATTAATTCAGTCAAGCTCTGTCAATTTTGAAAACACACTTAAACTTAGTCTTGTGATAGTTCTTGCTATAATGTTTGTAGCTCCTTTTTTTACTGTGACATCATTTGGTGCAGGTCCGTGTAATGACTCATAATCAAAAGTAAAGTTTTTAAAAGATACTTTATGGTTTAAGTTCATCCGATACCTTTTTACTGATAGAATTCGGTGCAAATTTCGTTGGCAGTAAATAGATTACGATAAAAGTATTGCCACAGTATACCAAAACAACCAGTAGTGCATCTTAACTTCGCGCATCGCTTGTACGCAATAAGTTTATTTGGCCTTGAAACGGCCATTCGGGTTTAGATACGAGGTTCGTATTAACTAACAGTTCTACTTTTTGGACAGGCAAGGATTAGTATAATTCAAAGTTGTTAAATTTATGTTTCGAAGAAAATGTTATTGAGTAGATTAATGTTGTGAATAATATATAATAAATAATTTGAACTTGTTAAAAGGAAAAAAAAGAATTTAGAATCGGCAACAATAGCAAAAGAATTGTAATAAAACAGAAGATATACTTATTGATTTTTATCCAATAATATTTAATTACAAATTAAGATTACATTTTATTAAATATGACGCCAAATAATTAATTTATTCTTATTATAATGTTGGAGATCATGCAAGGCCTATTTTTATTAAATTAGAGATTCTCACAATACCTTGTTTATACATTTTGGAAGCTATCATTTTTGTGCATAAAAATAAACGTAAGATCAATAATACACAACTATAATACAAAATACAAAAATTTTATTGGACTAACAAAAATTAATCAGGAGGGTACTGTAAGATATATAACACTCTTCCAGTATGATGGAAAAACTTAACACTTAAGAAATTAAAATTTATAGTGAAACAGGCACTTGCAGTGCAGGTATTTTATGAGATTGAGGAGGTATTCGATTTTTATCTTCATATGAATATTGATTTACTCTTTTAAATTTAATTAAATAAATAAAATTCCATTTTAATTGTAAAATAAATGTAATCATGTTGGATTTATGTAAATTAATTTTAAACTTTTAGTGTGTAATGACGTGTCAAAACATGTTGTGTTTCTTTATTTATAGAAGTTACTAGCATAATATCGTATACCTTTTTGTAAAGATCAATAAATTTCTTTCTTTCTTTATTATCTTTTTTGAAATTTCTATTTATGTTTATTTCTATTTAAGTGTATAATATAACAGAACTCTTATACATAAATGTATAATAAATAAAACAGGTAAACAGGGAAATCTAAAAAATAAAGGGTTCAATGAAACTCACTATTTGGATTCTAACCACATTTGAGGTATGGATGAACTCTTAGAGTTAAATTTAAAAAAACTTTTTTTTCATATATAGATATGATTTACTTTTACAGTTCTTTGCAGCACAAACTACACCTGCTTTAACTTTATTCATCTTATTTGATGACTGTCACTCAAAAAAATAATTTAATTCACCACACGCCACTGCTTACGCGACTAAACCAAACTAAACTGTCCCTAAACCGAAGTAGAATATACGCCGTCCTTGCTGAACTTGAGACTTGAGAGGTTTCTAAGCCGAAATGGTGAACTACGCACAACCGATGCACAAAGTTGAGATTCACTACTGGTTGTTTTGGTATACTGTGGTATTGCTACGGCAACATTCCATATCATAATACCAAGATGGAATACGATAAGAAAAATATGGGTCTTATGTGCTTCTAAGAATAACTCCACTACTACCTTTGCAGATCTATTGTTTGTTCTAGAGTTACTTGTCTATCTCCGTTCTTATTACTAGGTCTCCCATATATTGGGGGTGTGTGGTTTTTCTCCCAACTGCCCAACCAGGATCCTGATTGTTCTCCTATTCTGGTTCGAAGAAGATAATCCTTGAATTTTGGCGTGAGTTTTTAATGAGCTCTTTGATCTGCCTCATTTTTGGCGCCTTGTTTCATCATTATCGAGACTGCTTTTTCATTATCGAGACTGCTTTTTAATACAAGTAAGCTATTTGTTTTTTGCAGCGCTTTCGCTATATTACAGAAAGGTTCTTGGCTGATGGGATCACATCGTGTCCCTTCTAGTGCTGGTGAGTCTGCCTCTGTATTGCCCTTGTAGTATGAGTGGCCTGGGACCTAGGCTTAGGTAAATATATAATGACTTTCTAGCCCTTGTAGCGTCTTCAACCAGTCTCAAACGAGTTTGGAATTTATCTGCACGAAACTGATTGTTTTTATAGCCACTTGTCTGTCGGAGTGTAAGGCAGTTTTTTTTTCTGCTGTATCTCCTCAACTTCTTCCTGGAATATTTTCACGTTAGCCTAAGCAAATATGAATAAAAAATAAATGTTATTAGTTTTTAAATATTCTCAATCTCTTGATAGTTAATAGAACTTATTGTTACTCTTATTGGTTAAATATCTTATATACACATACATAAAGTAAACAAATAGCAAAGTTACAAAATAGAAAAAATATCATAACGATGCCTCTGAATTATAGTAGGCACTTGTTGATTATTATTAATGATCGTGATATTATACTTATAATTAGAACGTGCTTGAGTGCAGCCTCTGTAAATTGCAGATTATGTAAATTTAAGCTACCTTCACTTTGTAAGTATACATTGTCTCTGAAAGTTAAAAAAAATATGTTGAAGATTAATTCTTAAAAGAGAATATTAATTCAATAACCAATCCATTCTTCTTTTGACCTAAATTTTGTATATATGTCAGGTAAATATAGCAGCAACTTCATATTCTATATCTGTGTGGGAGTGTTTATGAGTTAAATATTTTAAAAGCTTTTTTCCCACGTTTGTCAAATATTTGTGTACAAATGAGGTGAAAGTGACAAATGTGGGGGTAGAATAATAGTTCTTTTTAAAAAGTGTATGGTTTCTAAGAACCTATACTTTATATTTTACCAGTGGCTCAAACTCTTTACCTGCTCCTAACAGGTCAATATGTTTGTTATTTTTGTAGCTATTGACACCCTTTTAAAGGAAATAATAAACTAGAGTATTATCAAGTATTGCTTTCAAATACTATAAATGCATATATACATCTCTTCTACCATAAATATACCAAAAATAGTGGGATGATGTGAAAAGAAAACTTTTTCAAAAAATTCAATCTAAACAGTAATATGTTCAATGAGCTCTATCAAATGGAATCAAATGTTCTGACCAGTACTTTGTTCAGCGATGATCACCACAACATATTTACATACAAACTATTAAATTTACTCTCCAGACTCAGTGGAACTGTTTTCAGTACTAATACATGGAATGGGTATATTATTAGTTTCCTGTCTTAAATAATTATTTACTTCAAGTAGTCTGATTTTTTTTAATATTCCATTTCCCAATTCTTCTTTTCTTTCAATCTTCATTGGAACTTAACTTTCTCAAAAATTATAAAAAGTTTCCGTAAATTCCTTTTTTTTTAATGTTGTCAATCTCGCTAAAAAATTTAATGAATCCTCAACATAAAACAACATTTCCCCAATTATTTCTCAAAATTTCCTTCTACTAGCTTCCTATTTCCTTGAAAATTTCGTCATGTACCTACCGATAGAAAGTGGTTGGCGATAAGAACGATTTTATAATATTGAAACTTTTATATCACACGTATTTTAAATATATAAAAATATTTATGCAGTACATTTTTTTATATAATTTTGCTTTGTCTAACGCTGGTAGTATCAACGACCTCCGATTGCCTAGTGAACCAAACCCGTTCTTCGCGATGTTTCTTCTTGTGTCTGAACGTTGCCTTCAGTTCCCATTCTTAATAATGGCAATGACTATCTGTAAACATTTGGTATAATGCCAGGTTCGGAATAAGGCAGTTTTGAATAGTTGCGATGGACGATACTTTTTTACAACTCTCTTCAGCATATCCCAAACGTGTTCGGTTGGGTTTAAATTGGGATTGGGTTTTGGTGGTAAATGATAATTCCATTTTCTGCAATCTGCAGGAACAACAATTTTGACACGTTGGGGGAAATTTAGATGTAGATCAAATTCAATGTTTTCTAGAATTCCATTTATATTTGATGCACTTAAACACATACATATCACTTTACGGTGACATTCTCCATACAATGACAAAACAAATCAAGGTTAATCATTGAAGAAACATAAAAATCACCACTTTTAGTGAGATGTAACTCGATGTTTTTGGTATGGTTCCTTAATTAACAAACTTCCTAATTATTCCGTTTTCACAAAACATTTTATTTTTAAAAAATTATTTTTTCCAATTTGGTGACACATTGTGCACATTAATTTTACCCTTCAAGGATTTTACTTAAATTTAGAGCATATTTTAAAATCAATCTGTAGGGTATTTTTTAATGATGATAAAAAAAGCAGGTATATTTAAAAGACCATGAAATATTTTTTTGGTATTGTACTCTCCATCGAGTCTTTTCCCAATATCCCTAACTTTTCAGTGTGTGTGTATTATTTTTCATAATATGTCTTCACTTCTATAATACAACTAAGAAACAACAAACAACTAAGAAACAACCAACAAACGCGCTCAAGAAGTCCCTTGTCTTTATCTGCTGCTTGTATGGCTTTTGAAATTATGATACATAAAGTAGATTTACATAGAAAAAATAATCCTGTATGACTTTTGTATAAAACAACTGTATCTTTGTCGTTAGTAATCGTGGAGATAGTAAATTATAATATTATAGATATCAAATCTGCAATTTACAAGGCTCACGTTTTGGAGATATTGGTCCATTAAATTTAATTTTTAAGCAGTTCATTATAGGTATAATTAATAATATTTTGGTTTCAGTCTTTTCAAAAATTGATGTCTTTTGTTTAAATGTATATGCATGAAATGATAACGAACAAAAATAATAAGAAAACAGGTGGGTAATAAAATTTAACTAATTATAACCACAGAAGTTCATTGACCAAATCTACCTTTTTTATTTAATTCAATGATTGCGTTGGAATTTAAAATTGAGTTTTACCATTATAAGAATTCATAATTGAGTTTGTAGTACTTATTGATCATAAGCGTACTTGTAAAAAAAGTAATTACAGAGTTTGTGAGGTAGAGGAACATTTGACGCTAAATAAAAAAATTCTATATTATGAAGTTTTTATTTACACAATTTATTGATAAATAATCTATTCCACGAACAAAATGGACCATTTTTCTGTCAATCGAATACGATCTCAACTCCTTTTGTTAAAAATTTAAGCAATGTTTCAGGACGTATATGAGGCGTAAAAACTAAATAAAGATGATCACTGGACCAGACAATTTTCCGGAATTTCTACTGAAATATTGTGCTGCTATCCTTGCATGGCCGCTATTTATGCTGTTTAATATTTGTCTAAAAACATTAATTAATTAAGACATCGAAAATTTGTCCAGTGTTCAAGAAAGGACGTAAGACTGGTGTATCAAATTATAGACTAATTTCTATAATTTACAGCTTCTCAAAATGATTTGAAATTTTATTAGACCAAGCTATTATACAGATTAGGCAAATATTTATCTCCCATCTGTAGAATCTTATATAGAAGCAGCAGTGAGCACTATCGATGAAATTATATATGTCCAAGAGAGAACAGCATACTCCCTCTCCATGAATCGCCCACTTCTACAGACATTCTCTCTTTGTTATTTTATAGCCTCCTCCACTCACAGAATGGCTATACGAAAAATAATTATTTGTCGTTTCTGTATATCGACATATATTTTTTTTTGGCTTGGACTCACGTCATTCAGCCAGTCGCATCATATTATTATATAAACAAAAAGAAAAAAAAATCTCACTCACGCCTACATACTAGAAGAAAGAAAAGTCGTAAAAACCTAATGATACAACAGGGATATAACAGGGTCACATGCTTCTCGTCTAGGGGCCCTTCAAGACTTTTTAATATGTCACAAACAAAAATAAGGCCACGGAAAGCTAGGAATAACAACATATGGGATAAACAGAGGTAACAAATCTGGTTCACACATTCACATACGTACCTTTGATTTATGTTTAAATTTCATCAGACAATCATAGACTTCCATTTTATTTAAGGATAAAAGATGACAGATATTGAAGGGTGGGAAATAACCACTATTTATAAGATCTTTAAGAAGGTTATGTGATTCTATATTGACATGTTAGTAATACGATTACATACACTGTGTTATTTAAAAGATGCGACATAGGGATTCCTGTACAAAACTGTCAAACGCGAGCTAAATAGCGTTCATAAAAAATAATAACAGATTTGGAAAGGTCGTTGAAAAAGAAGTTCAAATGCACTTTTAATTTTGTTTAATCCGCTCTGGTTAAATAAAAAAATGGATAGTTATGTTAAAAATAGTCGAACTCCATTTTCATACAACTTTCGGTTATCTTAATCGATTTTGAGATTTTTCGAAAGTCTTTAATAGTAAACTAGTAAACTAGAAGCATTTGGTGTATCTGATTCGCTAATCTCTGTCATTCATACCATTCAAATCGAATGCAGTTTGTTCAGATGAATGGATTCAAGTCTGCAGATATAAGGCTTCGTCAGGCGTCCCACAGGGTTCTATCTCGGGACCCCTATTCTTTAACGGTTTTATAAATGATATTTTTGTCATCAACATAGATATTCTCTAAGATATAGATGACTTAAAACTGTACAGTTGTGTGAAATATATGGAGGACTGTGAGCATATGGGTTGTCCAAAAAAAACGGAATTTCCTTTTTTATTGATATTTTTTTATTTATAGGTCGATTTTATTGATGTCGGTTTTGTTTAAAAGATAATTGATCAAGACACACTACTAATCTAATATTTCGCGTTTTGTTTAAAAAACAAAATGGCGGACACATCCAAACTTTAAAACTGACTGGAAATTTTTTGTTTCGCACTGTATATTTTTGCGAATTATTTTACGAAAGTTCAGACATTTGTGAATGTAACGAGAGGTCAAACATAGAAATCGGTCAAAAATTGTCTGATGTATGGCTCGAAAAAACAAAATAACATACTTGTTCATCTTCTAAACAAAACCGACATCAATAAAATCGACCTATAAATAAAAAAAATATCAATAAAAAAGGAAATTCCGGTTTTTTTTTGGACAACCCTATATATGTGAATTTAAATATGGTTATTCAATAATGTGATGTTTCAACTCTAGCGGTAGGATCCTGGTGTTCCCTACGAAACTCTTCTGAGACAATCTATACTTTCGCATGGACGATTTGAGTGCCACTACTTGGGTTCATTCCAAAATTTCTTGCACTATTCCCAATCTATTCCCAATTTGTATGTTAACAACTTAATCTTTCCATGGCTTGGTTGACGATTTGCCTCCATCTCACCTTGTCATTTGTCTTACCTTTCCAATTTCTGATAATACGTCTTCGTAGATCCTCTTCAACCTCCGTTTTCCATCTTGTACTGGGTCTCCCTTTCCTTCGCATTCCTACTATGGAGCTATATATCATTAGGTACGTTTACACCGGGCGTACCAAATTTTTATTCCGAGGTCTAAATGACATCACGTGTACTTTACTTTCGGTGTAAACACCCAAGGAGTAAAATTTGGTACTCGAATTTGATCCGTCTCAACTAGGGTGGATTAAATTCAACTTTTAACGGTGTAAACACGGCACATCAATATTCGTGGACCAAAGTGACAGTTTTCTAAAAGCACAGAGTAAAAATAGGTCGCTGTCACGTAAGATCGGGTCAAAATAACCTAAAAAAGCTGAATAAAATAACTAAATAAAAAAAATATAATAAAAATCTACCATAAAATTAACTTGAGATTTAAGGTTATGTCATTTCAATATGAAAATGTCAATTATTTTGGTCCCAGACTTTGAACCTGGACTATTTTAATCCAGCAAAATAGTCGGTATAAACACTGATGCTCTAAAATAAATAAGTCCACGATTTGGTCCTCAGCCCAAATTGCTCCACACGGTGTAAACTAACCTAATACTTTCGGTAACTTTCTGTTCTTTCTATAGGTTCCAATAAACTCATGTTTGTGAAAATTTGTAAGATTTAAGAGCTTAATAAATTTATGTACGATGCTCTATGATGCGAAAATTATTATCTAAGATTAAATTTTCTCATATTAAAAATTATTTATGTGGATATTTTTAAAACTATGTTTTATGAACCTATATAAATTAGAATCTACTTATTTAAAGATCATTTACATTCTAGTGATTACTAGAATTTGCGTAAATTACAAAGTATGAAGATACCACAGATGTGTTAAATCCATTTCCGGGTATCGGGATAATTCTTATGAGCAGACCATCCGGTATATTATCACACAGCATTGGTCGCGGATGTTGCAAATTGTTATGTGAATCAACAACCGACCGTGTACCTGATGTTATTTTGATCAAATCACCAGAAATACTTCGAAAGATAAACAGAATACCGTTACCCCAGATTATGCAAAAACTACATTGAGAGAATTAAACTGAACATTTTGTATTTGAGGTGAATAAGAGCCCATTGGGAAAATTTTTTAGTATCATTATCATCTTTATATTTCTTACTCATGCGTAGAATCACAGGGTTGGTAAATGCGGTTTGAAATAAATATATGATTGCGCATTAACTTGTTTATGGGGTTAGCAAAAAATATACCACCATCTATTCATCTTTACGGTAGATTATTGTTTTCAATTGATACTGTTGTTCTTCTACGCAATAGACTGTGACTTTCTTTCTAGTCATTGACATAGAATCTATCCCATCAGAACGTTAATATACACCCTTCTTGGTGTGTATGATCGATTTTTAATGTCCTTCTAACACATTACGTTGGAAGAAATGGGAAAAAGGTAGGTCTTCGATTAATCCTAATCAAAATATCACAATAATGAACCGTTGAAATGTATTACAAACGTTAATCCAAATCTTTGACTCGAAAAATTTGATTCGTTAGTCTTTAGATTACACGCAAGCGCGACCAATAAATCGGGAGAAATTCACTATTCAAAATAGGATGCAGACGTACCTTTCGTAGCGGCAAAGTGTCTTACGTGTTTTCTAATGTCCCACTGACAGTTCTCGTCAGGTCTGTACTTTGTTGTTCACAGTGAATTATTATTTATGAAAAGTGAATATTAATCTTATTGTTATATTTATCTAAATAATACAAAAATATGCCTAAATACATGGAAAGACATCAGCATTTTGAAAGTTCTCAAGTATTTTCACTAAGAAAAAGCACCTGGTAATTATTAATTCCATAACTTTTTCGAATTTGGCTGAATACGTTCTCGATGATTTTATTCATCAAATTATAAGGTTAAATATATGTCTAAATACCAAATAAAACAACTCGGGTATACGTCACAAATGCTGACGCACACCAAGAAGGATATTGAATATACTATATCCAAAGTCATTTAATCCGCCACAGAATTGGTACAATAAGTTTCACGCTTATTATTGGTATTGGCTTATCAAATGCAATAAACTACCTGGTTTAATACCATGTTGAAAATAATCAAGTAAAAGATGCAAATGTGCTACAGGCTCGAACTTAATAAATTTGAATTAGGTATATTTTGGATAATATAGGAGATATAGCTCATCCATTATAAAAACCGTCCCACGTGACCAAAGTGCCAAAAAAGAGACGTTCGCTTGTATGATGTCATTCTTGCTGCTGTCAATCAGTATGTTCTGTGACCTTACTCCTAATAAATATTGAAATTTATAGGTCGCATGTTATAAAAAAATATAAATATATGCTTAAAGAAACATTAATTTCATATCGAATACAATTCGTGATTTCATTAATTATTAAACTCAAACTAACGTCACAGTATAAGAACGAACCAGTAGTATAACTCTTATAAATTTCATTCATATATTGTCAGAGCTTTTGATGACCTTGAACGGATCGCTTTACGATTCATTTCACCATAGGTGTAGGTGGCATAAGTTTTAAAATGACTTGAACGTGTTAAATGTTTTTTCTTAAATATTGTAGAACAGTACACTGATGAGTGAATAAAACAATAGTCTTATACAAAATATTTATTGGTCTTTCCATATTACAATTTTCATTTTGTTATGTTTCTTAAAAATTTTATTGACAAATTTTAATGTGTAATATAGTTGTTCCCTGAAGAAAAGTTTCATTAAATAATTTATTGGAAAATTAACACAAGGATGTACAAACTCTGTTGTTTGACTAATATTTATGAGTGATTCAACAATATTATATTCCGTAGCAACTTTCTCGGAAGTAATTTGAAATAATGTTTCTAATAATGAAATGAATTGTACAAAATTTTCATGCGGCATATTCAAGTTTCCAAAAGTATCCTTATTCGTATATTCATTAGCTCTAAGGTAACAGTATAAAGACGAATCGTCTAAATTCTAATACGCTTGTGAATACGTCTCACATACGCTGCATGTATGAATTTCGAACATGTTTCAATTAAATAATCACTGAAGTAACGAATAATATAGGAATATGAAGATCAAATAATAAAGTATTATACCATCCCACCTTTCTGAATCCTTTGGAAAAAGATATAATTTTCCATCACAATTATAATATTTATTGTTACATCCACGAACTACAAACACAATACCCGTTTTCTTCTTTTTAATGGTATCCATTGCAAAAAAATGGTTATAAATTATAAAAATAATACCGAAAACCCGTAAAAATATAAGCTGTAATAAATAATTCGATTCGCAAATTCACCACTGGCACTTTGGTTGGATAGCAGTACAGCACTGGCCGCCGGATGAGATACTCATCCGAACGACGTTGTAGGACACAGAGAGCTCGGCAGTGTAACGTAACGAGATAACATACTGGTTCGTTCCTATACTGTGCTAACGTCAGGCCTGTTGGCAAAAATGCGCGCTGTTGCCGCGAATAAATGGGTTCGTCGTGACATTTTTGGGATTATGTTGTAACAATTGTTCATATAATTTTTCGATTATTCATTTTTTCTTGATAATACTGCAATAGCTAATGTATTTGCTATTCCTGATACTATTTACAGCATGTATGAAGCAAGTAAGTATGAGTTTAATATTATACTCAATCAACTATATTTATTGTATACTGTTACATTATTCATAATACAATTATACTTGGACATTTATTTACAGATAAAACAAGTATTAAGTATTAAAAGTAAAAGATTAGAAAAAGCATAAAATTAATTTGTTAATTACATTCTCATAATTTATTCATTTTTATTAATATTATCTTGTTTCATCACACATATTCGCCTATTGTTGACCTTGTTTCTCATTTGGCTCCCTTTTTCTATTTCGAGAATGCCTTCGACTGTGTTGATTATGGAACTTTCCAAGTTACTCCTTTGAAATAGTTTAAATCTTATCTTGGATGTAGAAAATAATTGGTATTGGCGGATGATGGAGTTTAAGAAAATATATCAGTAAATAGTGCTGTACAAAGGATCATTAATAATGTCATAGGGCAGTTAATAGTCCGTGTTCTTGAAAAACGAATTGTTAGCTGAGATAAAAAGAGAAAATAAGAGCGGGCTTAGGGCATCTCTTTGTAGAACTCCTTTCGTAATCTTTATTATTCCTGATACGTTACCTTGTTGTTCAATGGAAAGAGAAGCTGAGCTATACATTAGTTTAGGTATTCTTATAATTTAACACTTATCCCACTATTGAATAGTATGCCCTAAAGAAGTTCATACTTCAGTGAATCAAATGCTGTTTTGAAGTCTACAGACAGAATAAACAATTTTCTACCAGGCAGATGTAGATAGTTATTTATAATTACTGATAAGACATAAATACATAAATATTATCCTCACAGCTTCTTCATGTATGTATTTAGTAGAAATATAACTTTTTTATTTTATTTATCGTATGTTATGTAAAAGTTAAAATGTAAAAGGATTCCAATAAAAAAGCTACTCTTGTTTTTATTATCCGTCTTCAGACCATGATAATATAATACATTGAAACGTGAACTTTGCGTTCAGCTTTTCAGCTTTTATATATATCATTGAATTTCTTCAGAATTTTGGTTTTTGGTGGAATAGTCCATATATATTTCCTAAAAATATTGCTTTTGAAAAATTAATAAATTATTTCACTTTTGTGATTTGTGGTGGAATAAACTAATGATCCAAAAATCAAGATTCTTAAAGTATTTCACCGCGAAATTTAAAATTTTGAACTGTCTTTAAATAAGAATGAGAAAGGTTCCGGCAGGTCTTCTCTCATAGTCTGTCGACAAAGCAGCAGTGCAGTAATCCTCTGAATAGAAATTTTTGTTAACGGTTGCGTTATCCCTTAAGTACCTATCTGGATTACTGCACAGTTTCTTGGAGCACAGTTTTTGGAGCTCCTATACAAATTCCTGGGAAGAACAGTTCCTGAGAAGAACTGTTTCCTGGAACACAGTTCTTGGGATACAATTTCTTGGAGTACCTAACAAGTTCCTGGGATACAATTTACTGTATCAAACAAACAGTTTCCTGGAACAAAGTTCCTGGAAAGAACAGTTCCTGGGAAAAACAGTTTCTTGAAGCACAGTTTCCTTGGATATGTAACAGTTCTGGAGATACAGTTCCTGGGAATAACAGTTCCTGGAAAGTCTGACTGTTTCTGGGGCACAAGTTCCTGTTTGACAAACAATTTTTCTGGGTCACCGTTCCTGTGTGGCTAACAAGCTTCTGGATCACAGTTCCAGTGTGACAAACAGTTCCTGTTAAACTGAAAAGTTTCCTAAATACCGTTCCTGCAATAAATCCGTAGTACCTTCATCGACAGCTACATCATCTTCATCATCAAACGTATTATTGTGCTAAGTATTTTTTTTGTTTTATTCGCTACTAACCCTTTTTTTAAATAATGTAAATTTCAATACTGTAATTATATACATTTTTTTTTATCTTGAAAGTTTTATTTATTATACAGAAACTTCAAGTTGACTTTTTTTTAAGCAGATTGAAAATTATAGCTGACCTTTAGATTTGATTTTCTTTCTAATTTTCTTTCCTAAAAGAAAATTAGTGGCGCCCTAAAATAGCTCCTTCTGTTTTTCTAGTTATGCCAAAATTTGTTTTTCTTAGGATTAATAAGGTAACAAAGCCCTGCGAACTGGCTTAGTTTACCTCCAAATTTAATTGGTTAGTTAGGCAAGAACCTGCAATAATTACCATCATTTTTTTATCAACGACATTCAATCTCATTATTTGTTTCATTGGCGCTCTACGTCTATCAGCAATCTGGTTTCAACATACAATCAAGTAGTTTGTGAATAAGTTTATCTACAACTGTCATGTAACGGGTACGATTTGACACTATTTTCAGTGTCATAATGACGTATATTACCGCACTCGTGCGTTTTTGAATACATTACCGCACTAGTGCGATAATAAGAATCTAGAAAAATATTAATATATATATATATATATAATCTTGAGCCCCTTTACCCTCAGGGATATTAATACGAGAATTAAATATTTGAAATAACAGTGGAAGCTTGAAGCTTGAACTAATTTTTATAGATTTTTATTCATTCCACTTTGAAAATTTGATGACATAACTAATTTATTTTACTTCCACGGCCTTGTTTGTCTTTGTTGCTATGGTCACAAAATATGATACACTGCACCTTGTTTGCAGTCAATATTATTAAAAATACGTTGAATTGAATTTTTTTTTCAACTTTTTAATATAGGTACTGTTAATAATACTAATAAACAGATGTAAATAAAATTTTGTACGTAATACGTGTGATAGGAATTATTAACGCACTTATGTGATTACACGACTCGGCCCACGGCCTCGTCGTGCAAACTTCACATGCGTGCGTTAATAATGTCCATATCCCACTAATTACGTAAATAACTATTAATTTCCTGATATAATGTCCAATTTGAAATTAACCCGTGAAATATAAGGAAGCGCTAAACGTGCATGTCAAATACAGAAAAGGGATGAACCAACATGATCAATGCGTGCCCTTTGGTCTTATTAACACATTTAAACTGCAAATAATCAAACTTATCAATTATATATCGATCATGAAGATGATAAATTAAACGATTAACGATGTTTGCCCAACCATTAATAACATTTTAATATAATTAATCATCGACTCCTCGAGACTGGCCTGGCAAAAAGTACTTCCGCTTTAATTACTCGACTAATTTGTATCATTATCGAATGTACAGTTACTCAAAAACTAGAAAAAGACTAACACGATAAACGGAAGAGGAAGCTCCATGTATATAATCCAAGTTGTCGCGTCGGATGTCTTCAGTACCTTCGCCTTACTAAATGTAAATTGGTTCAGTTTACATTAGCAGCAACTTGTAAAGTTTGAGGTCTATTTAGCACGATCATATATTTGCATAGATTATTGTTTCGGGAAAAACGTAATGAAATGATGTAACTTGGGTGAGAACTAGTAATTGAGCGTAAACCAAAACTAGTTTCTAAGATACTGGGTGATCATGTGAATTCCGACACATTTGATGGGCCCATAGCTTGGAAAACGATCAAGATATCTAGAAGCGGATTTGACTAAACGGCTTCGGGAATTAAATTTTTTTTACACTGTTGTTAATTTAGTATTTTTACCCTAGACTCCAGGAAAAAAATTAGTTTTTTTTGGATACATTCTTCACCCTTAATATTTTTCTATAACTGAACGAGGCTATCTTCTATCAAAAATAGGTAATTTTACACAGTAGTATTTACTGTCAATTATACTCCTGCCTCTTGGGAAAGATAGATATCATGTTTCATATATTTCTATTGGAAACCTAATCCAACTGTTTAGTGTGGAACGTTATTCAAAGAACGGTTTACATAGAAACATATTTCTCTATTTTTTGAATAACCTATGCGGCAAAAACCATCAATAATACAAAGTTGAAGAATCCAATGTTATTTGTGAATATTAAAATTGCATTCAATTCACGTCACCTGGACCTAGTGTTGATCACATATTTACCCAAATCATTCAATTTTGCGAAATTTGTGACAGGTGAAAATCGAGTCAGCTAAGGGGTTTGAAAAATGAAAGTTAAATAAAACCTTTGCTAAGTCTACGTTACCTGTGGGAAGAATCAAAACTAAGTACGCCATAAGTGAATAATATTCTGACAATATACAGGGTGTACCAATCTTACGACAAACTTCGGTATATGGGTTATTTTGAGAGATATCAAAAAATGTTATCAACAAAAATAGTAGATGTGCTGGAGGTCCATATTTTGAAATCATATCGAACTATACAGAGTGCTGCATAACTTCGTTACAAACCAAATATATGATTCTTCAAACGGGAACCCCTGTATATTATACCGAATTCGGATTAGTTACATTTTTTTGAAGCTTTTAATATAAGGTTTTGCCACGTTTTACAGAGTTCTTCAAAAGATATGGACACGTTTATGTGAAAATCGTAGGTAAATCAACGCTCTGTAGCTTTTTGTACGTTGAAGAAAAAAAA
>CAJUYI010003019.1:0-24390 GCA_910591695.1 Galerucella pusilla | reverse complement strand
CAAACTGCTATGTGCTAACTTCCTTATCGCTCTGAATTTTCGACTCAAAATACACTGATATATTTAAAATTTTCCGCTAAATCGATTGCCGAAGACTACAACGTTCTATCTTACCAACTAGCCGAGTTATGATCATCTTTTGTTTCGGAAAGTCGATTTTCGAAAATTTCATGACTTGATTGAAGGCGAAAAAATGATTTTATTTAAAAACAAACTGTGCCAGTCAATTTCTTGTCCCGAAAAACTCTCTATACGAAGTCAAAAACAATTTTTTTTTGTCGAAAATTCCACACTTGTGATTTTCAACCAATCAGAACGTGTATTCCTAACAGATCACCATGGCAACGGAAGAGTTTTAGTGGAAATTTTTACCTCCTGGGTACCCAACAGCGAATTATACTGGAAATTTTTTCGACGTTTATAATGACAGATATTGTATTTTGTCCAACCAACTTTTGGAATTGGGGTGGTGCCAGTTTGGATTTGGAGTTAAAAATAAACGATTCGTTTTGATGAGTTGGTCTCGCTTGCTCATTAGTTTTTTGAACAGTCTCACTGGGCATAATTCTTCATTGACTTCGGTATTAGGTAAAAGCCACTAACTGTCGGTTTTTTTTTTGGAACCGCCTTATTGAGTGGTCTTGGAGAAAACCGGGTTATACTCAATGCGTCCTGTTAGCCGAGTAATGAGTTTTTTTAGTTTTGAAAAGTGGATTTTATGAGTATCTTTTGTCATGAAACTAATAGGATTCATCCAGAGATGTAATTTGGCCCGACAAGATTTTCATTTTTACGCATCTTCTAATACGAAAATGGGGAAGAATACTGTTAAACTTTTTTGAATCCCACAGTAAATATCATAATAGATAATACACGATGTACTGTAAATTATTTTAGAAAGATGGCCAAGCGGAGGCTTTGGTCCAATTTCCAATTTCAGACTCCTACATCATTAGATTTCAAACATGCATCTAAGAGATAGAATTTCATCTGCGCAAAAGAAATAATATATGAATAATAGTGACTTCATTCAAAAAATTCAAAAAGAAAATTCAACAGTAATTCATTATCCACTTTATCAACGCTCGTGTAAATTTTTTTCAAATTCAGATATATACTATGATAACATACATATGTAATTTGTGGCAGTAATACGTTAACGATCATTAATCACAGACAGTTTTAGACTTCATTCCTATTTATCCTTTTTTCAGTTGTGGGTTTGCTGTGTTCGGTGTAAGGTTTCTTGTTACCGAAAACTCTTATTCTTACGCAACTATATCATGTAATAGTCTGAGGAATACCCCAAGTTATTTGTCTCTCTTAGAGGTTGAAAATAATAGTTTAATACTATTATAACGACTTACATAGTTTTTGAAAATCATTTTTCATAGAACATAGACCATACACTAAGAATGAACAACACTACTTCTTGGGGTATGTGCTCCAACAGACAATGAATTACACTTACATATATGAAAAAAATTTTCCTGATTGGTAAATGGTGGAGACTATGTATTCTACTCAGAAACTGAGTAGAAGTAAGGGGGCACAATAGATCTTTTAGGTCTCAGTGAATGTCACCCCAAAAATCACACATACATCACACATACTCCTGATATGTAAACTATTAATTATCTAACTCTTTACATAACCTTCACATTGAGCACCCATCACTCCCATCAGGAAGTGATGCCTATTATACTTTTATATTCATAGTTCATAGTTGTAGTAAAAAGTCGGGCGCCACTAAGTAATCATTTCGTAGTTCTGCAATCGAGTAGAGTTTGAAGTAGAGACAATCGCGCCATGGGCGACTACATATTATTACCCTTCTTTTCAGAACAAAGCGATGTCTGTATCGCAGTACATATATTGTAATGCGGTGTAGCCATGATGTAGCCTCAAAAGACGGTACATATCGTAGGTACAGACAACGGCCAGCTCTGCTCAGTAGTATCATTGTCTAATATATATTTATATTAGACAATGGTAGTATACTATGGAATTACGCTGCCAGGAGAGAAAGTAGACAACCCACGGCACTTGCTGCATGTATTCATGATGCATAAGTGATTGGAATTGCCAGCTTAGTGATCTCAAAAAATTGTTCTCACTACTACCATTCTACTACTACTACTAACGTTTTAAAGACCACCAATCGAATATATACAAGTGAATTCTCAGTTTTTTGCCTCCAAATGGAGATACTCAACTCGACTAATTGGAATAATATAATATATATAATATATAGTCTCCACCATTCCTAAAATTCCTCCGGGAAATAGGACTAAAGGAACTACTTAGTTTCTGAGAGTCTCAGAAACTAGTAGTTCCTTTCGTCCTATTTCCCGGAGGAATTTTAGGATGTCTGCAGGCTTCAACTTAGGCAAATGTTCCTCTTCTATCCAGTAATCTCCCAGGTACTGTGCTCTAGGATTCTGGAGTGCTGTGCAGTTGGAAAGTATGTGGATGGAGGTTTCTTCTTCCATTCCACAAAATCTGCACTCTTCTTCCTCCACTATCTTGAGCTTTTTCAGGTGCCCATTCAGGCGACAATGTCCCGTTAGGATCCCTGTTAAAACTCTTAGCGCAGTTTTACTTTGACTTATGCATTCTTTTGATCTCAACAGGTTGTAGTCACCCAGAAGAGTCTTTGATTGTATAAGCCCTACTAGATCTTTCCAATGGTCAGATCTTCTCTTTTTCTCGGCTTCACTTATTTCTTCCAATATTACATTGGGGCTGATTCCGCAAAAGGGTTCAGGCCCCCAGAAAGGTATTTCAGTCCCCCTCTTTGCTAGTTCATCTGCTATTTCATTTCCTTCTATTCCAGTGTGTCCTGGAATCCATAGTAAGGTGACTATGTTGTTCTCGCCTAGTTCATTGAGTTTGTCTAGGCATTCCCACACCATTTTGGAACTGATTACACAAGATCTCTGTAGTTTAATGGCTGCTTGACTATCCGACATTATGATAATCCTTTGTCTTCTGTATCCTTTATCAATATTGAACTGGGCGCACTTTCTTATGTCGTGGATTTCCGCTTGAAAGATTCTTGGGATTCTTCCCAAGCTTTCAGAGTGTTTGGTTCCTGGCCCGAACACTCATATCCCAGTTCCTTCTATTGCTTTTGAGCCGTCTGTGTACCATTGAATGGCATTCTTTCCAAGTCTGGTAATGTTATTTGGATCCCATTCCTTCTTGTTGCTCATTTCCGTAACGAATTTCTTTGAAAAGTTATATTTTTTCATCATACCGTCTTGTGGCATGTCCCAGGTTGTCTGATTTCTAAGAAGTGAGGAGGTGTTTTTTTTAATGATTCCCTCTCCACTTAGTCTGTATCTTGTTCTTTCTGCAACACTTTCCACCACCATATGTAAAGGGGTGAGGTTGAGAATCACTTCCATGGCTGCCGTTGGGCATGTTCTCATTGCTCCTGTAATGCATATACAGGCTAGTCTTTGAATTTTGGAGAGGTTTTCTCTCATCGTCAATAGGCTAGTTCTACTACACCAGGCAATGGCTCCATAAGTGTATCATTCCAATTCTCAATTAAATATAACGCTATCTATCTTGTATAAAACTCAAATTCTTCTGACCACTCCACGTATATTGAAATAACGATCGAATGTTTCACGGAATTGAAAACAACTACAGGCTTATTGACTGAATACTTTAATATCTCATATGACTTACATCAAGGCTGCTCACCCACAGGCCCACGGGCCACTGTGTGGCCCGCGGATACATTTTAAATGGCCCGCGGCCCGAACAAATGTTTTTGGAGGGGGCGTTACCTTTGGAAACTGATTTATTGATGAATATATCCTGGTTAAGCGATCTTGCATTTCTTGTTGACGTTACGAATTACCTCAATATTTTGAACCTTAAATTACAAGGCAAACACTGTTCACTTCCTATTATGTTTTATTCAATAGACGGATTCAAAGATAAATTAAATCTTTTTTTTAATGAATTCAGCAAGAGAAAATATCAACTTATTCCCGACACTTAAAGACTTCAAAATCTTAATATTACCAAAATTGATTATTCTAAGTACGAATCAAAAATTAAATGCTTATTACATTCATTTGAAAATAGTTTTCAAGACTTTCAGAGTAAAAAAGAAATATTACAAATTTTTAGAAATCCTTTTATAATTAATGTAACTGAAATAATTAGTTATCCTGGCAATATTCAGTTGGAATTAAGCGAACTGCAAAATCATTGTGCCTTAAAAACCTTTTTATGGAAAAAAATATCTTCCAAAGCACAAAATTTATCAGAAGAGTTTGCAGATTTTCGAAAATTGGTGCCAAAAGAAGACTTTCCTGCAATACTTTCCTGCAGTACCTATCCAGTTTCGGATCAACATATATTATGTGTGTGAAAAGGTTTTCTCGGATCTTAATTATATTAAAAATAAATACCGCACTTCTCTTACGGAGCAACATATTTCTGATCTGGTGTTATTGTCAACATCTAATTTAAAACCTAATATAAAAAAATTAGTACAACAGAAACGTTGCCAAAAATCATATTAATTTAAGATAGGTACAAGTTTTATTTTTTATTTAGTTTGCAAATGATGCTCTTTGTTTTATATTTTAATAAACATCAAATTTTGAAATACTGGATGTTTTTATTACACAAGTTTTATTAAACGTATGAATTTTTGGCGGATCATTGACGACTTATAGTCTGTTTCTTATTATCTGACAGCACGCAAAAAGGTCACAGATGCTAGTCAGGTATTAGTAAACCATAAGCGTCACCGTTCATCTAAGGAATTTATTTACTATTTAATTTTATACCCGATCTGATATATAAAGGTAATATGAATCTAAATTCGTTTAGTTAAAACAACTATCTGACCTTCATACATTTGTAGAGTACATACAGTTAAAACAAACGTTTGAAACGTCAAAATAATTATAAAATCATAATTTTTCGTATTATAAGGGAAAAAATGGACAACAGTAGCGATAGTAGGTTGACTATGGCGCGGACGATCGAGGTTCGATCCTCAATGGAAGTTTTTTCTTTTTAGTCGTGGAGAAAGTATAGTCTTTTACTTGTGTAGAATGGCTATTATTCACGTGGATGATTCCAAAACTCACTCGCTGCGCTCCCTCGTTCTGGAAACTATACGCGTGAATAATAGCCATCATTCTACACTCGTTGAAGAATATACTATTCTTTATATTACTTGATGCGGGAAAAGTGCAAGATAATTTTTGTTTGAATAAGTGGAGGCAAAGGCAACTATTTCTTCCTATATTTTCAATATCCGAGCAGAAATTTCTTTATTTTCTCTCTAATTATTATATTTCATAGGTTTACATTTTTTATTAATAATGACATAAAATAGTATATTATACACCAAGGTGGTGAAGACTATTATCATTGACCGGGCACCAAAATTATTTAGCGAGGGGCTTTGCCCCGAGAGGAATAAGATGCTTGGCTTATAAATGTCTTCACCACCATGTTGTAGGCATATAGAATTTTTTCCACCACTAGCCAAATTTAAGACAAAAATTAAAAATAAGTGATTGAGGCCGTGGTATGAACATTAGTGTTAAGAATAATCAAGAATTAATTATTATTGGACCGAGTACTCTAATGCTTTCATTGTTTTTTGTATGTTCGCATGAATTTTCTATAATATGTGTTTCTTTTCCAGGTAAGTACCATGACTTTTAACAGTGTGAAGATCTACTCCAGAATCAGTCAACAATGTAGCAGAATAAGGTAATTGAGTTTCCTTTTAAAGTAACACTCGTGTCCTATCCACAAAAATATAGTTATTGCTATTTTTCATTAACCAAATTTGGCACTGTATGGAAAACTGGAAATGTTTGTCTAGGATATCATTGAACTATCAACGATAGAGATGGTTACAATTTTGTCATTTATATTTATCAGGAAATTAATGAAGTTTATAAATATCAATAAAGCTTCAATTACCATAACACTCAATATAATACTTTGTTTCGCAATAAAAAGTTTTGTAATGTAATTGAGACAGTAATTCAAAGATACAAAAATATACGGAGTGTTTTATTTAAAATAACGCAAATGTCTCTAATAGGGTGGCAATTTGAAGGTTTCTATGACTCTGGATTTTTCAGTAAATGTAACAAAACCGCTTTTGTTGAATGTTTATATTTTTTGACAGAGCTGTTTGTTTTGATTTTTACTAAATATGTTATGGCTGTTGTATTCAACTGTGTCAGATATTGAGAAGAGTTTCAATGTAGATCCATAAAGGATATTTTATTAAATTATATTTACAAAATATGCACAGAAAAGCAGAACAAAGTGATGTTTACAATACATCCTTTCTGCCTTCCATAGGTAACAGCAAGTTCTGAACAGTTATACAGTTTTACAGTTCTGGAATCACCAGTGTTGTATATATAAGAAAAATTATTTCCCATACTAATAGGAATAAGACAAATAAATCTGATGCGAAATGGGAATCAGCTGAATATTTACTATTATGTAGTCTATGATTGTGTGATGGAAAGTCTCCATTGGCCACTTAATGAGATAATGAATATGGCTATTATAATATTTTCAATATTTCCCAGGGATTACATAAAATTTGTGCGGGTTCCTTTGTATCATTAACAGGAAAATAAAGACTGTGTAACTATACATGTTTGTAATTCAATATTGACAGCAACTAAAATATATTCCTCCCAGTAATAAATAAAATTGAGATAAATATTACCATTAAATTTAAATAATAACACAGCATGGCACTGTTATTGGAATCTGTGTCTTTTACTATAAATATTGTTGTCCCTGTTTTGGAATAAGAGAATCTATAGAGATGTTGGTTACAAAAAAAGTGATTTCAGTATAGCAGGTTATTCAAATAGTCTGTTCAATGATCGAAGATTATTACAATTTTTATTCTGATTGGTTTTGCTATACCTATTGCCTCATGTGTCATGTGAAACAAAATCACCATGTATAAGTTGTCATTTATATATCTTTATTATAATTACTGTAGTGCTTTATTGGGGGAGTCTTTTTGACAGGCCGAGAAAGCTATCGAGCGTGGCTATAAAGTGATGACTTCACGAATAATCTACTGTTATATAATATAAATTATACCCGGTAAATAACTATATAAGTATATATTTCTGTTCAAATTAGATAATTCATTAATGTTATATAGTCATCTGCCTTTTCATTTTCCTAAATCGAAGACAATCCACTATTTTTTCATCCAAAAAATGTCACATTGCTTTGTATGCACCACACAAACCTCTCTAGAACCGAATTTGTCGCCTAATATCAAACAAATTCGGATCTACAGGGTAGATGTAGAGCATTAACGTGAAGCGACGGATATTTTCTCCACCTAAAACATAAAAATAATATAAATATATGTTAAAAAAAAATCCAAAATCAATCAAAATACAATGCACAGTGTGAATTTAATTACAAGCTACCTGTAAATAATGTCAAAGATAATACTGCAAGCGTCAAACGTGATGGCGAGCCCGCCCCCTTGCGCACAATCTCATTTTTAATGTTACCTCCCACTATAGCTCTTGCAAGAGCTCTGTAAAGAGGCATATCATTAGGTATCCTTCAATTCTGTTGGCATTTGGCGTTGCCTGAATAATTTTTGTGGTATAGGTACGATAGGTACATGGGTCTTATCGTAATCCAATAGTAATTTAGTTGGGAGAGTCTATACCTGTGAGATCGCTCGCCATCACATTTGGCGCTTGCAGTAGTATAGCACCTTCTAAACGGGCAATATTTTTAGTGAAGTATGTGGCTGCAATATTGGCAACTATAGCCCAGCTACTAGCTAGCATGACATTTCTACTGTAGCCCATTAATGAAAATAATTTGTTTCGAAGACGGGCTACACAATCGGCGACTTATATTGTTTTAAGCACAAAAGATAAGGAAAAAGAAGAGTAGATTGTGGATTTGACCTTAGGCGTAAAACTTTAGATTACCTAAGTCTAGAAATAAGTCTTGATAACAAGTTAAAACTACCATTTCACTAGTTAACCGCCAGCACCACCGGTTTTCTTCTTTTTCACCTCAATCTTCGCATAAGTTCTCAAGTTTCTGAACTTTTTTTAGGCCTCATCACTTGATATACTAAATTCTTCGACGATATCTGCCTATCCATCTCTTTTAGCATTTCTGTCTTTATAAATTCCGGTTTTCACATTCTAGAACTCAGGATAAAACAGTATTTCATTAATAAACTAAATAATCTTTTCATTCGACCAAGTATTAGTCATTTTATATTCTATAACCTCCAAAATTTATAAAATATTGTCCGTTTAGAAGCACCTTCATACTGTTATAATGCTTTACAAATTTGAAAATTACTTTTCAACAAGTAGACCGTCTTTGTCATCTATGAATTCAGAAAGAGCCAACAAAATTATTGAGATTTTCGCAATGAAATAATTGATAGAAAAAAATAAGAATTAGGTACATAGTCAATGTGATACCTTTAACATTTTGACAACCAAAGATGTATAAATACTTGAGGCAGATAATTATCATTCAAGAATGTCTAAACGACAAAAAAACTTGATTTTTTATGAAATAAAACTTACAGAATACGGATAATTGCCGATTTTAGGGATTTTGGTTAATAACTACTGATATAATCAAAGGTGAGTGAACTATTTGTATGCAGACGTTATGACAGAACAGAAAAAATATCTTAAGTCGCGTCCACATTATGTCCACATTATGTCGATCCAGTGTGGATGGTCGCCCGACATTGTCGATCCATAATGTGGACGCAGTTTTACAATTGGGAAAAGTAGAATTCGATAGATGGCGCTCTGAAATGTCAATGTCATCTTAGCAACGAGTAAAACAAACCAGCTGCCGTATAAGCCTTTTGATATTTAAGTGGTTTTATTTTTCTTTGATTGTCCTTAAGTATTTTGTGTTGTTAAACTAAATTTTGACTCCTAATATTTTCATTTTTGGAGTAATAGGTATGGTTGATATTTGTGAAAAGTACAACTCAGTTTTAGATCTGATTTCGTGTTTTTATTTTACTTTTGATATAGTCATATCTACAAAAGTTGCAGAGGGAAGGTACGTTTGTATTGAATAATAATTTAAATCTCTAATACCGACTTATTTTCTCTTTGATCCAGTGAAAACAAAAAATAGAATGACATAACTTCTTCCATAATATCTCTGATTATAAAAGAATATCACCTCAGATTCTCAGATGTGATGACAGTTGAGTTAAATAGAAAAACACAGTTTTAAACTTGTCACTGACACAAAATTAAACAAAGTAAGAATTTACGGTTTGTTTTTAATACAAAAACAATGCAAAGCGAATTATTTTACTCGTTGCGACAGTTACAATTTTTTCCGCCAGAGGCCTCATTGAATTCTACTCCGCCCTATAGTCGATTGTCGATCGACCATGTCGATCGACACCATTCGACATAATGTGGACGCGGCTTTAGATATTATCGATCACTGAAAAGTTCAAAATCAATAAACTTTAATACGAATATCAACACTCAATACTTCACTACCATTGTTGTACCTAACATTTAATTTCACTATCTCGATTTAGGATTCTGCAAAGATATTTTCTATTTTTCCATTAATTACCGTGGGCGGCGCGGTATAATTAGGAAGTGTTTTAGTGACCTAATTGAACTATTAACAACCCTGTATTCCATTCATTATATTCAGCTGTTGTCTATTTCAACGCGTGACTTCTCTTGCGTGATATAGCCTCAGTTAATTTGATTAGGTTATTTAATTAAACCGAATTGAGACCTAACAGACAATGTTTACTGTATACGAAACTTGCTAAATTGGACGGAATGGGTCATTTAGTTACATTTCATATATTTAACGTTTGATTCGAGTGAATTTTATGCATTTAACGTATATTTTCCTCTATTCAGTTTGATGGTCACAGCTTTTAAATTATGTGGGAATGTTAATGACAGGTTATTTATTAGCAAATAGAATTTAGTTGGATTTGTAGAGCATTAGTGGCGTTTCAAACGCAAAATAGCTATTTTTGGCCCTTTTTCCACTTTTTGGCCTCTATGTGAGCCGCTAGGTTCAGGTTCTTTTTACTCCCAACAAATACGTAAGTTTCTATACTTTATTTGTAACGTCAAAGCTCACTAGAACGCCATTTTAACGGAAATGTTATCAAACAATTCAATTCCAATGTGGAACTGCATTTAATCAAGGAAATTGAATAAAATATAATTTAAAACAAACACACTGTACATGAGAATAAATACTTATCTTGAATTACCTGCTAGTTATGAAGTTCTGGCTCCACGATCTCGGTTGCTTCAATGTTGTCTTCAGAAAACTCTAACAGGTAAAAGTGAAAAAAATCTCTTCATGAGCAGAAAACGGCAATAAATATCAACACGGAATTCCATTGCTCATTGCTTCTAAAATATTTGTGGTCGTTAATTCTTCTATAAGTCTACAAAATAAACATTCAATGTATCTACTTAGTTGCGGTTTATCAAAAGGTAACTATAATTGAACGTAAAATAATCCGCTTGCTTTACATTAAAATTACACCGCATAAATGTTGTACAAAAAATGCGAAAATGTATATTGGAAGTAATAAACCGAGACGAATAATATATGGAGTTGTATTTGAAAAGGGAACAGTGAATGGCCGTTGACGAGTGAGCTTTTTAGTATTATCAACATCCAGCAAGCAACGCCATTTCAATGGCGACAGAAAATTGGCAACGTGAGTGACAAGGGGCCTCATTCAAATATTGTTCAGCTCCAATTCGAACCCTAACCCCAATAGGGTCATCTCTGTCGATTTGAGAGAGATCGTTGTAAATGGTTGTATAGATGGTAACCAGAGTCGGACTGAATAAAAATTCGACTTCCGCTGCAATGTTTACATTATTAAACACACTGATCTAAAGAGAAATAGATTCAAAAATGGTCTTTCTTTTTTCCTAGTTCCCTTATTTATCTATTCCTTGTTCCAAGCTTCTTTTTCATATCATTCTCTCTGTATTTTTGCATCTTGCACCTTTTTTTAACGGTGGTATTTTTGTCTTTTCACCTTTTCTAAATTTCCTTTTCATGCTTTCTTATGAATTCCTCTCTATATATCTACTTTTCCTAAATTCCTTTTGTGATTCGTATTCTCCCAGAGTTATATTTTCAATTTTTTTCAAAAGATTCCATTCATTGCATGAATAATCTTTTCCTTCCAATGGAAGGTGAATATGAATGAAAAATACATCTGTGAAAATGGGTGATATGAAAAATTTAGATGGAGGAAAGGATGAAAATGAAAGTGAGATGATAAGAAAAAGACAGGAATTAGAAAGGAACCTGGTGAAAGAAAAAGACAGGAAAATGATTTAGCTCTGGGAAAATATGACTGTAGAAAATTCTTCTTCATCTTAAAAGATGGGTAGAATTATGAGTATAGAATTGAAGTTGTTCTTATTATAGAACTTCAGACATCAATGACTTAAATTTATGACACATAAAACTTTGTTTAGAATCATAAAATAGAAAAGTTTATCAATATTATCAACAAAATCAATGATGTGCATTGCAAGTCCATCTCTGGAGCGATTTCAAATTAGCCCCAAGGAAATGGAATAGTGAGGCAAATCGGATGTTGGGTAAAAGCAGTAAAAAACGATGCTACAGTTTTACATTTTTTTAAACGGGAAATTGGGGAAAGCAGCATTTTGGATAAAACTTTTTTGATGTGAACAAACCTGTGTAAAACAACTAAAGCAAAATAAATATCAAATGTTACCAACCTGATTATAAAAGAATCTCCTTTTTCCTCAAAAATTGTAGATTTTTGAATAACTCGGAACTTCATAATACTTTTTAGATTCCAAAAATCACAGGAGCAGTATTCTAAAAACGGAATAATTAATGAAGCAAACAAATTATATAATAGTTTAGTGCGTAGAGAAGTATAGAGTATTTCTAGTATCTGAAGCATATCACAGATCGCAAAAATTATATCAATTAGGTTGAGATTTTTTGAGGGAAAGAAGTTAAGCCAGAAGTTATGACAAAATACACCAGACATCTGGTATATTCAGTCTCGGCAGTACTTCGCCTCCAATTTAGAGAGAATTCAGGTTATTTTGAAATTTCCAATTAAGCTGCACTTATTTTTGATTGTAAACCTATGATTGGCTAGAGAAAATAAACAGAAAGTCTGGCTAAAGCAAGAATAAATCAGAAATCATTCTACCGTTGAGTAGGTTAGGTTGGAAGGTATCTTTCCGTCGAACGAAAGTCTTAATTCTATATAAAATATGTTGTCAAACATGTCATTTGATGCTATTTATACACTCAACAGGAAAGAACGTTCTTCTTTGGCTACTAAACGTTCTTTCATATTGTTTTTCTTCATTTTTCGTACATGTTATGAGTAAGAATCAATCTATAACGGTGGATGCTTTTATGCTTTATGTATGATTATTAACCGATACATGCGTATAGAATATTAAGAACGTTGCAAAAATATTTATTATGTGTCCGTTACGAAAACGATTTATGATATTTGATGTCATCGTGGAAGCTGATTTACTGAAAACTAGCGTCTAATTTGACCAAATGATCATATTGACTAAGAACTAGCTGCAGGTTTTTCGAGGTATTATTCTCATACATTTTTGGTGAAGTTTGCAGAACAAGCATGATTCTATCAGATAGTTAAACAGGTTATCAAGATCAATAATTCTATTTTTTATAATATTAAGTTGCATTTTTTGCACCCTCTTACTATATTTCTCCATCATTTGTAAAAATATACAGGGTAGCGAGAAAGTCTGGCACCAAGTCTTTCTCTTTGCAAATAATAAACCAAATTTTAGGGTTATGAACAGTATTGTATGATAGGAACTGCCAAAAATCAAAGAATACAATACCATTTATAGCACCAAAATTTGATAATTATATGTTAATTCTTTTCAAAGAAAATGACTTGGTGCCAGACTTTCTCACTACCCTGTATAACAGAAATGTTTATTGGTGTTATTTAACTGTTACTTCGCGAAATAAAATAACAACCCTTGCAGACAAATAATGGTTGACGACAATATAGTACGGAATATAAAAAGATATTCAACTAACATTATAACTTTATAACTGCTAACAAATTTCGGTTTATGGCTTCTCTTTATGGCTTTATTTATAGTTTGTTAACATAGTTATTAAAGGGATTGAGCAGATGTTTCAGTAAAAGTGAAATCTGGTTAAAAGTTGCTATGAAATATTTATCACTGCTGTATTATATCTTCAGTGGCTAACCTATTAAAATTTTTCTTAAAAAGTATTCAAAAAGGGACGGAACTAGCGAATGGACAATGAAAAATGTGATAAAATACTGTTTTCACCCAAATTTGCAAAATTTTGCTGTTTATTCTTTTTAAAATCTATAAAATTTATACCTGTTGAGTTGAACTTTCTCTTAGTTTTAGTTTTAATTAGTTTTCCGTGGCAGGTGTAAACTCGGCCGCTTGAGGATTTTCAATCTAAATTAAAAGAAGTGTCAAAATACGGTCTGTAATCTCGGCTGATCGTAAAACTGATGATACCAATGTTGCCAAACACTTTATCCAAATAATAATGAGAAATATATTTTATTTCAATAACACAAACATTTTTAAGAACAAGTTAATAATTAATTTTGAGGTAAAGAACATTATACATTAACAAATAAATATTTGGGGCAAGTGCAATTCTGGCATGTAATCTTCCTCAAATAAAGTGTGGTGAAAACTTTCACTTTCCTGGAATGGGCTCGTTTACTAAAATTTTTAAATCATTTTCAACTGTCGTAAAACAAAGTACTAAGGATAAAAATATGATTCTGAAAATTTCATGTCAATAGAATATGTCGTTCTCCTAATACAACCAGTTAAACAAGCATACCGTAGCGGGGCGAAGACTATGACTGTGACGTCACCGCATATGAAAGTTAATGTGCACAAACATGACATGACATGACTGTAACGTGCCTCGCGTAGAATTTATTTATTTTCAATTACTTATAAAAATTTTGTGTAAATGAAATAAAATGTGTGGACCCAATTTAAAGAAAAAAGACTCATTAAATATTCCAGAAGTGGACTTGCTAATGATTATAAAGTTTTTTAATAAAAAACACGAGTTTATTAAATTATAATTTTATACTATGTGACACATCGTTTTTGGCTGTTTTCCGGACAGAATGATTAAAAATGTCAATATTTTCATAAATACATGCTCTCTCAAATGATATACAGGGTGATTCCAGATGTTTTATTTTATTTCTGGTCTGGTGGATAAAGTTACGGAGATAACGCTATATGTTACTTGGTAAAAAATTGCAATTTTTTTAACTGCAGACTGCCCAATTAAAGGAGCTTCTCCAAATGCTATTTATGATGAATGTGTAGTGGAAATTAAATCACCAATGTTGAAAAAAACAAGAAAAACTTATTTTGATGAATCAGGTAATATTGGTACCAAATGTTTACATCAGATTCAAATGCACAAATGCACCTCACTTGTAAAAAAGCGATATTTGTTAAAGCTGATCCGGACTTTGAATCAAATCAAATAATTTCTTTTGAAACATATAATATAGGTACGCCATTTTTGTTTATGATCTACTGAAAAAGATTACCAGCTTTTTGGAAAAAAGCAGTATTTTAAAATTTAATTTGTGAAGAACTGACATTATTTTATTAAATAATTTTGAACATTAATAACACCACAAGCTATGAGAACAATATTTTCTACGTATTTAAAAAAAATTAGATCAATACAAGCGTGTGGTTTTCAATAACCCTCTCAATATGGATTCACAACGTATTTTATGAGCTAATTGATAACGATTCTGATTGAAGAAAAATTAAATCCTAAAAATACACAAACAAAGTAAGTTAACTTATCAGTGAATGTTTTGAGTCTTTTTATGCTTCTCTGCCATTGCTTCCGTTTGTTTTGCATCCCTATTAATAGAAATAAATGTTTTGTTAAATGTTTTAATCGTAGTACTTTTACATTCTGGAATCGCACAATATCTATAGCTTTTCTTAATCTGGTTCTGGTCCATTGTGTCGAATAGTTTGAATTATTTCTAAGCGTTCTTATTTCACAAACACAACACTGTTTAGAGTTTGCTAAAACGTATAATAATAAGCATATAAGCAAGCAAAATACTGTTATTAGCTAAGTAGTCATCTAACCGGAAACCGATCGGCGCGGTATCCGCTCTCTGGAGATGTTTCATATGTGATGACGTCACGCCTGAAATTCGAAGAGGAGCGCTGTTTGATGTTTATAATTTTTGTAGGTGACTTAGGAGTCTCGTTGACGTCTAATTTTTTGCACAGAGCCTCAAAATGATATGTTCTTTCTAATGGTAAAATAAAAAAAGATATGTAAATGAGCCAATTAAGGCGGCTATGTTTAAACACCTAAGAACAGGTCCAAATTTTTGTCCGACCGAGATTACATACTCATTAGTAAACCTGATAATCGGCCCAGTTTACCATCGCCGGTTTTCCAGCTTATATAATCTAAATCTGGCATGCCAATTTAGAGCGCACTGTAGATGTAATATGTAATATCACAAATAAGCTGGAATAACTCGAAATAACCTTTTTTCAGAACATAATTGAATTATGGTGAAAATATTTTAATAAAAAATAATTGTTTCTACGAGCACTATCGAAAGTCGTCTCTTGTGCCTTGAAAAGCAGCTGCTAAGTTGATGTTTTCCGCAAGCTGTCATAACTTGACATAATTGGCGCAGATAGTAACTTTGGCGCGTGCCTAATTTTATTTACAGAAAAAACAGAGCTAGTAATTTTAATATAAACTGTAGAATGAAAATATTTTAGTTGATTTTCCAATAGTATTTCCCGTAATGAGAAATAGGGAAATCTAAAAAATATCTGACATTAATGTTATAAGTGTTGCCTACGTACACAGGTAATTAATTTTATTTTGGTGTGATCGTAGAAAAAATCTTGTGTGTATTTCGAGCAGAAAGTCCTTTGGTAGTCTCGACATATTGCCAAAGTACTAATTTCTGCTCTTGATACATAAATAGCTATTCTCCACCCTTCTTAGCAAGCAAAATTTTTATGCAAACTAATAGCATGGGAAGTTTGGCACATGCTTCGCTGAACACCCTATAGATACAAAGAAACATCAAAACCCAATTATTAGAACTATTTATACATTCGATTTCATTTATATTTTAAGATACAATTATTATTAGAGAAAAAGTTGTTAAAGAAATTAAAGCCCGGTAAAAACGATATTTTATCAATCAGTTTCAATAATTCTGGATCTAATAACTAATAGATATGCATAGTCCAATAATTACTACTTTCGTATATAGTTTCCAAACACTAGGATGCTCAAAATATCTTGTTACAGCTTCTTTTTTGGTTTGACCAACGTAGAGTGTAGTAAGCGCAGTATTGTACTAATATTTAATTAAACCGTTTGGTGTTAGGACCTAAAAGTTTCAATAATGAATATACTATTTTAGGTTATGCAAATTTTTTATAAAGAATAACAATTTTGCCTTGAATTAATGATTAAAAAGGTTTTCATGGTTCTAACTAAAGTAGATGTTTCAACCCAGAAAACCGTGAATAATGAACAAAGAGTTAAATTTCGAAAAGCCCTCACCAGCTGATACAACGATAAGGTTTTAAACTTAGCAACCGAATCAGTGTTTTTCGATTCCGATAATATCTAATAGCACGAACATTTCGAAAATGGATATAATACAGTAATCTATATTGATAATTTCGACATGTAACCAAAAAAATAATCAAGAAAAAAACTATTCAAAGAAAATATTTAAAATAAAATAGTAATAAAAATATTCTCACCTGTATATAAATAATGGCACAACGAAAAAAGGTTTTCACACTTTTCGCGCATCGTGTTGACAATGACCGAAGCTTGTGGAATATCAGAACGAGGTGCTGAGGTTGAGCCAAAGTCGAGATGTGTTCGTGTTGAGGGGGAGGCGGTATGGCGACCCTTTGATGCTCGATCGATCCTCTCTCACGCCCTGTTTTCTGGATGGTGCGCTGCGTCGCTGTTCCTAACGTTTAAGGCAAGTTATATATCCCAGTCCATGGAGTCTGTAATCTGAGAGCCCCTTTGAGACTCCTCCATCCTGAATTTTGCCATTTTCCCCTTTTCCTCTAGCTGAACGTCGCCTTTTGCTTCCTCATTCCAGACTGATTAAAAGGCGGGAGCTGAAACTATTTCATTTCTGGTTTATATGCGACGTCGGTTTTTAGATTTAATTAGAAGTATAGGTCGAAAAGTTTATGGTTTTAAATGCTTTAATAATACAATTCATTAATTAATTTTTGTCACTGTTATTTAAATTATAATTCTAAAATATACAGACAGAAAATAATAATTAATGAGTGTATACCAAATGAATAAAGTTAGACAAAATTAACTGCAAGAAATTAGATGATTTATCAATGGTACTTAATGTCATCACATAATTAAAATTATGTTGTTCAGTAATAAGTCTGGTTTTATTCACGTGTTTATCATTTCTACACATGTTTGAAGAATAAATAATACTCAAGCTATTTATATATTCAAATATTTATTCAACAATAACTTTTTCGCAATTAAGATACAAAATTCCAGGTTTGCAAAACTTCTTTACGAATAAAATTACTCATCAATGTCTCTTGTTAATACCCTTAACAGGAAATCCTCTAAAAGTTGTTACGTGCGTGAAGGTCGTTTATAATGATGATAGAAACCACTTCTTAGATTTTCGGATCTCACGAAAGAAATCGAAAAGTATTGAGGGTTTTGGTAGGGTCGCAGAAGTTGTTTCTTTTTGGGTTAAGAGGAAATTTAATGTCTCTTCGGACTTTTTTTGGGGTCGACGTTGATTGAAGAGATTGGATTTTTGAACACCGATTGGGACATGAACGTACCCAGCGAGGGAACCAAAAAATTAATCGTTTTTAAATTTTATTGCTGACAATTTAATTCATGTATAAAAAATCGCATATGCCACAGTGCAATTGTCACTTTGACAGAGGCAAAAGTTAGCTCTAACTTTTACAGCGACAAATACACTAGTTGTTTTTTCATTTGTTCATCAATATCACTGTTCCTAGTATGAATTTCAATAACTGCGTTTTTAATAATTGTACATTAAAATGAAAATGTGTTTATTTTTGTGCAATTATAAGTGAATTTTCTTACAAATCTTTGAAAAACTATTTTATTAAAAAAAAATACTCACACTATTGAAAATTATAGAATTATTGTCAATCGATATCATACTAAATTATTTTCTATAGAAAAACAGAAATATAATACTACAAACAACTAGGATAATGATCTTACATATCGCAACGCTTTACACTGATCTTAAGCCACCTAGCGATTGGTAGAGGAATCTATGTAAGCCAGTTAATGGGATTCAAGAGACTGAGAGATCTCTAGCGGACTCTAGGAGAGTCTACAGGCGGTAGCCAATGAGAGAAAAGGAAATGTTCTAGAAGGGTGAAATCCTTGATGCGATCAAGAAAGAAAGACAGGAAATTAAACAAGTTTCAATCTCACAATACTGCGTAGAAAGTCGGCTTATAGAGTTAAGAAATGAAGTTGCAGTGGGCTTAATTTTTTTTAAATTCTGTTCTGTTATCATTTTATCAACTCCTTGTTTCCTTTTAAAAGTAATCATCAGTACATCGATAAAAACTAAATTTGAGCAGCAAGTCTAATATCTATACAGAATATAAGCATCCTTTTATGTCTGTTATTAGTTCATTGACTTGTCCTTGGAGTCCTCTACAGGTCCTTGAGGAAAATTTTCATTTCCCGCTTCCAGTCAAAGAGACGCCTCTTGATGTTTCGTTACTACATCAGTCTGATTAAATGGCGAACAATACTTTTACGATATATCGCATGCTGTTGACGAAAAATTGGATTACAATTCCATTTTATCTCAACTTACGAGTTAGGAGTTGTTGTTTCGAATTTTCTCTAACGGTGAACTAAAGATGTACCCATTAATTGTATCTAGTAACCTTGAAAAAAATACAGGAGCAGCAGATAAGGTTTTTATACATTTATATGTATATATACATATATAAAAAGTTGATGAAAAAACGAGGCACTTCCATAACATTGGACATAGTATTTCTTGCACCAAATCTCTTATGGAAGCAGAAAAATTCTAAAGGCTGGTATACAAATGTGCCGATTGGGATTAATGAAATTTTCCATTGGACTAAATGCTCAGCACGACGCTTGGTATAGATGTCAAATGTGTCAAAATTACAAATCACTTAAATCGAGCGGCAGCAGTTAGCGAAAGCGAAAGTGAAGAGGAAGCTCTATGAAAAATAACGGGACACAGCAATTCATCATCAATAAAACCATACTTACAAGTTTGTAAAATGAACAAACTCTGGCATCTACTACAGAAACGATTAACTTTGGCACCCGTGCGACATTATTATTCCTTGTCTGAATTTCGATAACTGCGTGTTTAATAGTCAATTATCAAATAAAAAGGTATCTATTTTTAGTATTCTATAAATAAAGTTTACATTTATATTTGTAAATATCTTATTATGATCCTGCCGAAGTACACTCGATGTTTGTATTGATATCGGGTGAATTTGGGTTGTTTAATGAGAAGCTGTTGCCTAGCAATTAGACGATAAAAACTGTTAAAAACTATTAAAAAAGCGACACCAAAGGTGGAGCGTTTTTAGGGTGAAATTTCTAAAGGAAACAATTTAAACAATACAAATTTACGGGATAAAATACAAACCTCTTGTATTATTAGGTATAAGTGAAAAGTGGCATAAGTATAAGGAATGCCGATGGTCCCTCGAACTTACCGTCTTACCGGGAAGTTATCCATACCAGACGGTCGAAAACTGGTTTAAGAATCTGACCCGAGTATCAAGAAATTCATCGCATAACACATCCCACCTAGATGTTGAATCAAGCTAATCAAAAAGAGGTTTGGCGAACAAAATCTCTGGTCAATCTGGTCAATATACGTAAACATATCTAATAAAAAGTTTACCTGACTTCCCAGAGGGTGAGCGAAACGGTGTTGCCGATACAAACATGAAAATTTAAACTGATTTTTAGTGAGTTTGTGGTTACATTTATCTTTACTAGATAGCTAGGAACAATAAATATTTGCGCTCATATATATTTTTAGACTGAAATTGCATATCAAATTGCAAAAATTTACAACGAACTGCCTGAACTTGTCAAACAAAAAAAATCGATTGAATCATTCAAAATTGCTCTGAAATCAGTTTTGTGTCGCGACCAACGTATGAACATTGGTATGTAGTATTTATTATTTATTTTGTGTATTTCTATGATATGATGTAGCTTTTCTTTGTTTTATTGTTATTGTTTATTATTATTATTATCAGTATTGCTATTGTCGTTTGAATTGTGTTACCTATTATTATTATTATCATTTTTATTTGTATCGAATTTTGTTAGAACTATGTTATAATATATTTATTCTTTGAATCACTCAACGCCTAAGATGAAAAACAGAGACTGCCGTATCAATTTGGTGTGGTAGTCACCTGGGTGCCGATTCTCGGGCCAGGGTCATATATGTATATTTTAAAGAATGTATTTATTGTGAATAAATGCATGTCAACAAAAAGATGTTGGACTTCGCGTGCAGTTCAATTTTATAAAAGGTTAGGAACAAAATATCAATAAAGAAGGATTTTTTTTTAAAAGGAGACGTAGCGCGTGTAGAAAATGATGTTGACTAACAGATACACGTGGAATATCGCGGTATGCTGTTACAATAAATTTACTTTTCAGTGAAATTCGAACAGGTGTTGATCGAATCCAATTTTATATATTAACATGAACTTGGTATAGCGGATGTTATAGATAATTGATCTTCATAGACTAAAATATACCAACTGGAAAACTAAATCACTTACACGTTTTTCAGGTTATTGGAATATCAAATAACCGAATATTTCAAGCCACATATTTATAGGTAGATATCCGGTACCGGACTCGTGTTAAATTTTTGCTAGCGGAGCGAATTTAACATTTTTTTCATAACGGCAAAGAAGATTATTGTTCTTTGTCATCAAAAATGTTTCTTCACCCTGTATACGGATGCCGAAACGAAGGTTCCCAGAAATTCAATTAAGTAATCAACACACAACTTGTTATGCCACAAACGATAAAAATGATGGTAAAGCTACAGAGTCTCTGAAAATCAAAAAACAAAGACCGTTCATCAATAAGCAACAACTACTTCCCTTGCTATATGTCACGAAGGACATTGAATTCTGCGACGGTCTTGTCACTGAAGAGACAGACTATCCAAGTGAAATAAAGACAAAAAATGTGTTCTCTTGGGGAGCGATCTTCCCTGGCCCGAGAATTCGCCTCCTGATCTTCGATGCGATTTTTTTCTCTCGCTCTCACTCTTTTTTACTTTTACTATCTTATTGTAAATGTTATGATGAGGAAAAAAATAAAAGGCCTTTATTATTATTAATATATTGCAGTTTGAGTGAATTTTAGTTTTATAATTATTTACCAGTTTTAAATGTTGAGACAACCTGACAACACTGAGACGCACAAGTGCAAAGGAAAATTAGTTTGGTGGAAATATGAGAAGATTTCTTCGTCTGATACATTGGAACAGCATGAATATGTTTTTGTTTAATTGCCCACAAGGTAGAGGCAGGTGGCGGTAGTAGCGCAGTATCTCAATTACTTGTTCTGACGCTCTATTTTCAAACAGTGACAATTTTTGTTGCATAGGTACGAGATTGTACTTTTGTCTATCAAGAATTATACAATCTCGAATGCAACAAAAAATGTCACTGTTTGAGAATAGACCGCCTGGCCATTATCATTCCCCGAATTTCGAGTATCCTGCATTCGCAGGAGAATGTGAAACACCAACAGAATGTCAAATTATCTTCGCGTTTGGTTGGTTAAAGTAGATTATGAAATTAAAATTACTACGTCATGTTTAATAATAATAAATACCGTGCTCAACAAGTCTCACAGTCTAAAGTATGCAAAATAAAGGAAAGCCTTAATCTAAAAAGTAAATAACTTGCCGTTATACAATGATGTAAGTGAACTATCGATATTGAGAGTAGTGTTGCCGCCGAGACAAGAGATTCTCGTCTCCTCTTGCCCTCTGTCGACGAGAAGAGAGATAGTTTCTCTCGAATAGAGCTCCGAGACGAAGTACTTTCTCTGTTAGAGAAATTCTCGTCTATCTCGAGCAAAAAACGTTACCTTTTTTAGAGTTTTAAAATATTCGTACTTAGTCCTCTGCAAAAATATATATTGTCTATATTTGTACCAGCGGTTTTCGAGTTAAATGACTGCAAACAGTCGTGCCTGACCATTCAGAATATTATTTATTATTATTATTATTATGACGTTGTATCGCTAGATAAAATTTTTTGCAGCAAAATAACTTGAAAATGTCTGACGCTCTACTCTCAAACAGTGACAATGTTTGTTACACGAGATTGTACTTTTGTCTATCAAGAATTATACAATCTTGAATGCAACAAAAAATGTCACTGTTTGAAAATAGACCGTCTGACCATTATCATTTCGCTAATTTCGTGTATCCTGCATTGGCTGACATCTGACAGAACCGCTGTGTCGCCATATTTGGTTTTTGTCTGTGTTGTTGAATCTAGAATAATAACTGTTTCCTTCTTCTCTTCTCATTATTTGTTATTTTAATGTTTTCTTAGAGATATTTGACTTTATTACAATTTTGACCAGTTTAAAGTGCATAGAAGTTACGATGCCAGGAAAACTTTGTTTGCATTCTGGAAATAGCGAAGATGGGAATAAGAGTAGGTATAATTTTTCTCAATTTAAAAATACTTTAGTTTAATTATGATAATATAACGGAAATATGTTTACGAATCTTCATATTTGTAACTAAATTTATCAATAAGTAAACAATTGTGTTGATAGTCTTCTTATTTTTAAAATTACGAACGTCTTTCTCAAACCGCTCCATAGTTCGCGCTTTTTTTAAACAGTTCTAGGACCCATCCATAGCTTTGTAACAACATGCGCGCCACCTACCTACCTACCTTGCAACAAAATGGACCAGTGAAGTACTGCGAACTAAAATTTTGCATGCACTTGGGCATCTCGGGGTTGTCTCTGTCTAACTGTACATACTCGAAGTAGGCAGTAAATGTGACAGATAAATAAACTTCTGATATGATTACCTGACTATAGAGAAATAAAATACAGATAAATTTCAACTTAAACATGTTGTTGGTTAAGAGCACGAACAAACAATGAAAATAAAATTCAAAACAAGAAGTTCGAAAAATAAAAAATGTTTGGAAGTGGGTAGTAGATGATTTAAAATTACTTGAAGAAATTGGGTATCGAAATTATGTTGTCGGCGCGAAACAAAAGGATTTATGCGGAGTTGGAAAATAATATAATACGGATGCCAGAGGAATATACACACAACCAAACTTATATGGAATCACCTAATATTTTGTATTATGTATGGAATATATGAAAATAATTTATTTAGAAATAAAATTCATTCTTTTTCCAATATTTTAATAAAAATATTTTCACGTACGGATTGAAGAATTAATAATAATTTACAAAACAAACCTAATGGTTTCTTTTTTGGTTTCTGAAAATTTCGCGCTGGAATGCTTCTGATTAAATTGTCAACATTTTCCTGCGGTATGCTTTCCCATTCTCCTAACGCTGCTTGAATGATCTGTGCGATATTTCCTGTAGAGTTCCGACGAGCTCTAATTCTTCTTTCAAGCTGGTCCCACAAGTTTTCAATTGGATTTAAGTCCGGTGAACATGTAGGCCAGTCCAAAATGGAGACACCTACCGTTTAAAGACATTCTCGAGCCACTCTGCTAGTATGGGGAGGTACATTATCTTGCATGAAGGTAAAATTATCCCCAACTGCACCTCGCCAAAGCATAACTACCGGTTCTAACACCAAATCAACATACCTTCGTCCGGTTAATGTTTGTTGGAGAGGCAGCAAAGGAGTTTTTGTTCCTCTTATAATACCTTCCCAAAACATAACTGTTCCTCCTTTATATTTTGGGATAGATCTGGCATTCTGGAGTCTAGCTTGTCTTCGTGAAGCTCTGAGAACCCGAATTCGACAATCATCTGATCTAAGGCCAATTCTGGTCTCGTCTGAAAAACGAACATTTTTCCAATTTTCAGCCGGCACTAATTCAGCCGATCAGTTTTGTTTTGCCTGGACAACTCTGGAACCCGTAACTGTCTCCTGCTGTACAACCCTCG
>CAJUYI010003018.1:47897-67985 GCA_910591695.1 Galerucella pusilla | reverse complement strand
CAGTGCGATATATGTCACTTTCCTATGTGGTCGTAGGAAAATACATTTTCATTTACTTTCGGAGGCATGAAAGCACCTGAAGGGTGGAGAATGGAAACAAATTAAGAAGTAAACATTCTAACGGAGATCCAAAAATAGCACCAATGGTAGAAATACAGAAGATAAAGTGGTTGGGTTACGTAGATTACGATTAGACAATGGAGGGATGACAAAAATGTCACTAAATAGTACTCTAATTGGGAAAAGAAGAACAGGGCGGCCGATAAAAAGGGTGGTGTCTGACGAATAAACTGGAAATTGTAACGTTGGTGCCAATTTGTAACCCACGTTGGCCAATTTGCAACATGTTTTACCGGTACGTAGAACTCTTAATAGGTAATCCCAGGGTTGGATCTTTGCCTAAATTAAGATTTTTTGGAACCATCATACAAGGAAGAAGGTGGTACAGAAACAATAACTTGGGCGCCAACTTATTTTTTATTATCCTCCTAACAAGTAAAAAGAGTACATTGATGAAGTCAGATCATCGATGAGGCCTCTCGACGTTATTTGCATATAGTAACGAAAGCATTTGAACATTCGGCACTATACTTTTATACACTTGGAGAGTCAACTCCAAACTTTCAAAACACAAAACTTTTTAGTAATATTCCAGCACAATTATGCTATATTAGCGGTCAAGACACGAAGTTTTATCACATTTTTATTAGTAAGCATTCACAGTTAGTGGAAGACTTTTCTTAACACATCTTCTCCGCTACACGGTTAATAGAAGACTTTTAACACATCTTCTCTGCTGGACAGTCAATAGAAGACTCTTCAAAAAATAGCGCCAGACACGAAAATTGCCGGTTATAAACAATCCTGATTTGTTGAATCCCACATCAAACAGAAAAGCGGCATAGAGATATCAACAGAAAAGGCCGTAAATCTTGGAACAAAGGGTAGGGACGTGTGCACTTTGAAAACAATTTTGTTTCCATTTTTACATTTTTTAGAACGGCGGAACGTAGAAAAGGGGTCTTAGCGATATTTGTTTTATAGGCAGAGGCGTAGAAAAAGGATTTGAAAAGGAATTACTTGGAAGTTAATGATAAAAATAACGATAGTTATTCTATCGTTACATAATACGAAATTTGAGAAAGAGAAAGATGAGAATAAATAAGAGTGGAAAAAACTAACTACCCTGCAACAAGAAGACCTGTAAAGCATATATACACAGCGTCTTTCAATGAAAACTATCCACCCCACATTTTTATGAAAAAATGAGAAAAACGCGTCAAAAATCATATAAAGAGGGATGTCTTTTTGCTCATATAATATGAAAACGTTATAACTTCAACTCCCTCCTCCCTATTCCAATCACAGCCAACATCTATAGACGATTTACATCAGTGAATTATTCAAGAATGTCGGCAAATAACCCGAGAAACGGTACATAATGTTCGCAACTCATTCAAGACTCGATTGTATCATTGTATGGAATTTAATGAAATTCAGTTTGAGCACCTTATAAAAAAATTAAGTATTGTTTTGCTGATTTGTTTCGAATTAAAATGTTACTAGTAGTGAATTTGAATTATCCGTAACTCCCAATTTATTGAATTTTTACTTATGTATTTAGCAAATGGAATTGAACTGGATTTGGTGAGGCTTAATATTACTTTTTGATGATTCTGGACACTTCTATGTTTCTTGGGGAAATATCTAATTTTTTCTTATTTTTTTCTTGTGTTGAATGATAAAATTCACTTATGTATCCGGTGAGGAAGGAACGTGATGAAAATTGAACGAAATGTTTTTGAGCAGGTGCCGAGTTTTTTATATCTCCCACTAATTAGATCAAAACCCTGGAAGGGAATCTTCCAAAGTAGAAGGAAATTATCTCAAAACCTCGAATCGTGAGTGGTGTTATTGTCAAAGCGGACGTTGTTAATCAAAAAATAAAATGAAGTGAGAGCTTGGGGCGATTCGTTAGGATTGTTTGGAACAAAAAAGCAGTCAAAAATTATAAGACTTTCGGTATTAAAAATTTATTCATTAGGTCCGGTTCTATCACCTCTGGTCAAAAGAGATAGTTTGTCAACCACTGGTTAGGTGTTGACCTTGAGGTTAGGAAAAAATGTGTTCTATTATCATGTGTCAGCTATACTTTTGACTAGAGGCTACTTAACATCGATAGTTTTCGTGAATGTACAAAATTTGACTTTTCCGCCAAAAAATTTCATATAAAAGATTGGTTATAGTTATGTCAAAGCACCTTGTTATATGTCTATGCACCTTATTTTGTCAGATTGTTTTCGTTTCTATAACGGAAGAACAAAAAATAAGAGGAAAGAAGAGTAGGGAAAAACTTGATGCTTTATTGGTATTAACCAAAAAATATTATAAAATAATATAGAATAAAAGCACAGATGCCGTAACCTGGAGGGAAAGCATCAATGTTGGAAAAACATTGCCGGTGAGCTAAGCAGTTCCGGAATTGATGGCAGAAGGTCTGATCGTCACTGATAATCTCATAGTTTCTCGGATTAATTTTGTCTTCGAGGTTGAGGCATGGGAAAGGAAAACTAATCCTCATCTGAGCCATCAAGTCCGGGATCAATCATTATTTTCATTATGATACTTTATATGATTTATATTAACCGCTAACGTCTTTTATTTACAAGTAGTCAATTGAAAATAAATGACAGAAATATATTTATTCAGAATCGTCAAGATTGCAAATTAAAATGTCACAAAAATTGGGTTAACCAGTGGTCACAGAACAGCAAACCTTTTGTCAGATATTGTTAACCATAACTAGAACCCTTAACCAGATGTGATAGAACCGGCCCTCAGTCATCTTTTGCCAGTTTATTTCTGGGAATTTTGAAAATATCGGAAGAACTGTTTTTTTCAATATATATTTTTTCATGATACGAGGGTTGTGCCTCAACCTCCAATGTTGACGTGAGTCACGCACGCTCTCAACGTACAGTACGGAAGGCACTGTACGGCACAATTTGGTGTACATCCTAGTACAACCAATTTTACTGGTTTTGTCCATCCCTATATCTCAATATGTAGGCATATTATTACAAATTACTTTTTTTCCTATTCTGTCATTTAACAACGGTCTATTTCTGCGACTGAGGCTAATCACCGAAACCGGGAGCCCTCTACCCTAACCGGAAATTTTGGCGAACCCACTAGTGTTCCAACCAGTGGTAGCGTTCTTTAACGAGCCCAAAATCCATGGACTCGGAACCTCGGTTTTACGTCTCCTCCGAAAGACGGCATATCTACATTTGTACCTCGTGCTAATTGGTATAATGCCTGCGAGCTGTGATATGCTAGTCCGCTGCAGGCTGTACGGACCCTATACGATGGTTTTCCCTGATCACCCATCCAAGAACTAACCATGTTCGAAACTGCTTGACTGTAATTACCACATCAAACGCGTTCCCCTACAGTGCTGGGTCGTTACTCTAATTTCTTCATTACTAATCATAATTAAAGTTTTTGTTAATTTTTTTCCGAAACACTCCATCACTTTGGATTTTCTCAAACAAACCGACATTTTTATACGCGGTTTGTTCTTCTAAAGTGCCAAGCTATATCTAATCTATTTATTAGTAATATTATAAAAACTAGAGTTTGTTCAACCATCCTTTGCCGTTATGTCATAATCGGTGACGTAATCTGCTGTTTTACGTATGTCTTATATTTGTTGAATGTTATTTTACACTTAACCTCAAAATTATAATCAATGGCATATGTTAAGAATTTTTTTTCAAAATATGACAACTGAATTGTCAAAAGTAACAGATAAAATTTATGTCGACCTTAGATAAGAAATACGTTAACGACGTCATAATTTCGTCTCATCCATTTCATGAAAGAGAGAGCAAAGGATGGTTGAGCAAACTCTACATAACAGCTTCCAATGTGATATTTATATAATTAGTACTACAATTTTCAATGCAATGAAATCGCGGCGTCTCCTGCTTCAATAAAATTATTTTTTCTACTACCGTGCGCTTTAACCCACTTTCCCGCACGCATTTTAGCTTTGAAAGTGTCACTTTCCCGCACCAGTGCGGGAAAGTAAAATTATGCAAATTTTGACCTTATTAGATAGTTTTTTACTACGGAAGTTATAACTATTCTTACACCAGGTGAATAAATAGTCCATCAAATAAAATCAACATATTGTTTTCTAGCTTTTTGTTGCATTTTTAATTTTCTGAAAATATAAATTAATGAAAATATTTTGATATAATCTTGTAAATTCTTTAAAGTAGTGTCACAAAACAACTATCAAACCACCCGGGTTTGATATAAGAAAAATATATCAAATGAAATTATTTCATCTACAAATAACTCGAAATTGTTGCCGTCACCTTCATCATCATCTTTATGTGACCTGCAAACGATGCCTTCACCATCAACGTCATTCACTCACCAGTTAACACCAAATAACTCCACTGGACCGGCAATTTAAAGTAATTCACAGAATGCAACAAATTGTGTTTCTAATATTAATATTTATAATAATTGATAATAATAATAATAGTTTTTGGTCCAAGTTTTTTATATGTATGTTAAAATAAAATAAATTTCGAAAAATGGGTTGATATATTTTTTTGTATATGCGGTCGTAGAAAAAATAATGTTCCTAACTCATGCGTAAAGTGTCTTTCTCGCCCTTGACCGCTTGCCCGAACTCCGCTTCGCGTCGTTCGGGTCAACTGCAGTCGCGTGCGGGAAAGTATCACTTTCCGCACTTGTTAGGAACATAACTATTTGTTACTACTGTGCGTTTTAACCCATTTTCCCGAACGCATGTTTGTTTTAAAAGTGTCACTTTCCCGCACTAGTGATGCAAATTTTGATCCTATTATTCAGTTTTTTACTTCGTAAGCTATAACTGTTGTTACAACAGGTGAATAAATATTTACGAAATATATCAAATGAAACTCTTTCATTTACAAATTACTCAAAACCGTTGCCGTCACCGTGATCGTCATCTTTATGCGACCTGCAACCGATGCCATCCTTATTGACGTCATCTACTTACCAGTTAACACCAAATAACTTCACTTGACATGCAATTCCAAGTAATTTACAGAACGCAACAAATTGTGTTTTTAATATTAATATCTAAAATAATCAGTAGTTTTTAGTTAAAGCTTTGTGTATGTATGTTGGAATTAAATAATTTTTGAAAATTCGGTTTATATTTTTTGCATATACGGTTGTAGAAAAAATAATGTTACTTACTCATGCGTAAAGTGTCTTTCCCGCACTTATAGGCTTGCCCGAACTCCGCCTCGCGTCGTTCGGGTCAACTGCAGCCGCGTGCCGGTGTCACTTTCCGCACTTGTTAGGAAAATAACTATTATCAACTGCTGCTAATTAACGATATATCTGATTTATAAATGCTACCAAACTTCCTTGTAAATGTGTTATGAAACAACCAAATTTTGTAATCAATGAATGTTTTATAAATCTTTCACACAACACTCAATTGCTTGCTTTATGAATATTATATATTTTTATAAAACAATTTTGTCACAAAAATCTAAACTTGCTGTCATGGAACCTTCATATAATAAGTTGCATTCTTGAAAGCAACAATAAATCAACATTAAAATAAAATTGTTGTATAAGCCAAAAATTATGAAACAACTTTGCAGGTTGGGTTTGCTTCCTCTGAGACTATCAAAAAACTGTTAATTAATTAATTTGTTGAAGCTTTTGACTCAATTTATTTTTATAGAGCTCAATCAACAATCATCAAGATTAATAATACCGTTGTATACATTTTCCCTCTCATTTTTAGCCGTAGTCATCACACTTTAGAATTATAAGTTCCATTTAAATACTTTTGGGTTTTTAAGACGGCTTAACTCGTATTTATAATTCTAATTGTTTCTTTAAAGAACTTGACCCATTTTTCTTCTCCCTTCTTTTTTTTTCGTCGCAAGTGGCAAGATTAGAGCCATTTTAGTGAAAAGGGGGAAGATATATGTTCGCGACAGAGAATAAACGACTTTAACTATTTCCGGAAGAAGTAGAAGTTACAAATGTTCTTTTGACAACGGAATTAAATAGCGAATATACTTGATAGATACAGTTCGTCAAGAAATGTAAGGAAGAGTCCAAAGGAAATTGGCAATTTTATATAATAAATGTGCACTTAAAGTATTTCTTTAGTTGAAATCCCCATATCATTCACCAAGATCTGAAGCCTTTTATGTGAGAGATTCGATTGTTTGAGCCAAGGATTCTGAAAAATATTTTAGGCCAGAGACCCCTTTTCCAAAATGAACTGATAATTCAGACCCATAGCCAAATTACTATGAAAATCCTATCGTAAGTTTTTTCCTATACTCACACTCACACACTCACCAGTTTAAGAACTTGACAAAATAAATAGATATAAAATATCATGATACAAAAATGGAAGATATGATCTCCAGCCGTTCGAAATATCGTTCGCCGCGCGCATGCCGTCATGCAGATAGTAAAATTTTAAACTGTGAGCGCGGGCTAATGCATTTGATGTAATAGAACTTTCTAATGCGTTTTCAATGAAAATGATGGTGGTTAACGTTGAATGATGTATTATTAGTATTATAAATGCAAAGAGAATTCATATAAAAGTGTTACATGAAATCGGAGAGCCTACCAGAGCAAAACAATAATTCTAAGATCCTGATTTAAATTTGTTTGCTTACTTCGTGGAGTAAATAATTACTGTATTGGAACAAAAGGAACATATTATTATACTTTTTGGATTTTTCAACATTATTTTATAACCTGTAAGTTTGTGAATAAATATTATGAATGACACAATTAGAAAATTTTAATACTGAATCGGTTGTTTATTCCAAAATAGAAATATTACAGAACAACAATCATTTTTAACTCAGGTACTGTGGAGCATTATTTTCAACAATAAAAATGTAAAATTAACCGACAAAGCACATCCAACAATGCAAACTGCAAACTAATTTAAGCATGCGCGATATCATATCTTCTGTTTTGTTGTATCATGATAAAATACAGTACATATAAAAGCGCATTGAATAACTATCATCAAATTGGCAAACTACACTCAGGTGCAAAAAAAACGGGCTCCCTATTTTTTTCTCAAAATCGGCTATATTTGTTTATCATTTTGGCTTTTGGTTTATACTTTTTATATTTTACCAACAAAGGACTTCCTCCTGGTATAAAAAGACAAGAATATGTTACTTGAACAAAACTTAATAAACAATGACATAAATAAAGGAAAAATACATGTATACTTAGTGAAATTTATGTCAACAACAGCAAACTTTAGAGGTACAGAAAACAAAATTTAACACATAAAATAGACTTTAGTATTTGGTATTTCCTCCTCTAGCCCTAATTATTGCTTGCATACGGCGTGGCATCCCACTAATGAGCTCACGAACTGCATTCTAAGGAATATTCTCCCATTCTTCTTGAAGAGCTACACGAAGCTCATTTAGTGTGGTTGGTGCTATAGCACGACTTCTAACACGTCTGCCTAACATGTCCCACACATGTTCTATAGGATTTGCGTCCGGAGAACATGCTGGCCAGTTCATTTTTTCAATGCCAACTTCTGTCAAGTATTCACTGACGCATCTCGCTGAATGAGGTCTAGCGTTGTCCTGCATCAGGATAAAGTTATCACCAATAAAGGGAGCGAATGGAACCACCTGATATGCTAAAACTTCCTCAATTATACCGTTGTGAAGTCAGTGAGCCCCCATTGATAGACACTAATTCCGTAGAGGCTTCACTTGATATGCCTGCCCATACCATTACGGAACCTCCATTATGACTCAGCCTAGGGCTAAAAGCACATTCTTGGAATCGTTCCCCATTTCGTGTCCATACTCGTTTTCGTCCATCTGGTGAATGTAGCGAGAACCTGGACTCATCGGTAAGGAGTATATTACTCCATTGCATAAGATTCCAATTGCTATGTTCACGAGCAAAGTGCACTCGCTACCCGGTGACGTGGAAGTAGCTTAGGCCCAGTTTCTGGCCTAAAAGCTTTTAACCCAACCTCATGTAATCTTCGGCGAACTGTCTATTTACTTACATTTTTACCACGAACCTCCAGAAGTCGATTTCTTGTCTGCACTGAAGCCAAATGACGATCCCTTAGGGAATTTAGTACAATAAATCTGTCATCTCGAGCGGTAGTTACCCGTATTCTACCACTACCAGGCCTTCTTGTGTTTCTTCCAGTATCCCCAAAACTTTGTAACACCCTTTGAATGGTAGAACGACTAACATTGAGTAATCGAGCCACATATCTTTGGCTTCGACCATCTTCCACAAGAGCTACTGCTTTAGCACAATCTTCAGCACTTAAAACCATAATTAAGACTTTAAAATTGTCAACGTTGATATTGACAATATTAACATTAACAAAAAATTGCCTAGCAACCGCCCAACAATTGAAAACACATAAGCTCCTTGCATGAATGAAATATGGAACTTTTGAACTCGAATTTTCCAAAATGTTCTTAAAACGAGAAAATACACATGTATTCGAACTTTTTGTATTTAGCAGGAAATCCTTTGTTGATAAAGAATACAAAATATAATTTAAAAACCAAAATAATGACCAAATTAAGCCGATTTTGAAAAAATAATAGGTGGCCCGTTTTTTCTGCACCTGAGTGTAGAAATTAAAAACAATGAAAAATTCAGAGTGGTGACCGATATCTATCTAAAACTGGCTTAATATTGGTGAGCTTCTGCCTTAAATCTCCGGTTTCTTTGTTTCATCAAAATGTTTGTAACCACACTGAAGCGTTTGTCGACTAGGTATGGTGATAGAAATGTGATGAGACATATTCCAGCAATGTCCCATAATGCAGGTTATTGTGTTTCAATGTAGCGCTGCAACCAGAACTTCTGACAGCCTTGATTGATTAACTCGACACCACCGGTGAGAGGCTTAGAGTCCTCGTCACCTCAGCCTTTGGGCTTTTTACGCTCTTAGTTGTGTCGTTTATATGTAGTAGCCCTTACCAGGCTTAACAGTCTTAGCACCTGGTCCTTCTTGGAGAAATTCTCCCTTGGATGCTCTATTCCCAGGAGTCTATATCTACATTGAGATATTGCTTCACAGTCTATGATAATGAGGCTGAGTCCTCCTCTTCCATGCACAACCGACAAGTAGGCTCCTCCCTATAAATGCCGATTGTATGCATGTACTTCTCAGGTTTACTCACCGCTCACTGTACCTATCTGCTTCTCCGAGGGTTTTTTTTAACCTGGAGTTTGCTGTGTTCCTGTTTCTGCTCTAGTCTCCAGTACGACTGATGATTATTTTGAGTCCACCGAGATATACAACCATGTGCAGCACTGATAGCCTTGGTTGATAGCCTGTGCTGATGAAGACCAACTCTTCTTGCATTATTCACATTGGCTTCGTCCATGGCTTTGAATTGTACTGATTTATCTCTCATTGATTGAATAGTAAAATTCTTGTGTAATGCATCCAAGCAAATTCATGATAAATTAACATCGTCTTGGAGTATTTCTGATAATTTTGACAAATACTAGAACTGTGTGCATTCTTTTCTGTATAATGTTGTTTAAAGAGTATAAATTTACCCACAAAGGGTAATATTTGTTTTAATCAAGATGGGATTGTTTCCCTACAGCTGAAAATTAACATACCAAAGATATCACTCAAGTGATATATATATATATATCTGTTTACAATTGTTCAAGTTGGTGTCTTTTTTTTCTAAAATTGACAACACAAATTTCAGAATAAAAAAAGCCTCTAGATATTCTTATAATGAGTTGGTACACGTAACACACAATTTCTTGAAGGTCTCAAATAGGATCTTGTTATCATTTTTAGACAGCTTCTAATTTTTGGAATGAATCAATGGAACATAATTTGAATATAAATCCCCTTTAAATTACATTTTTTGATAAATTGAACTTTCAAACTTAACCTTGATCATAATATATTCCTTTAATACATTCCATAATAAATTGGGCGAATATTTTACCCATAATATTTGGGAACACCACTAATCTCAAACGTATTGGCACAATTTTCGATTATCTTCATAAAAAGAGATGTGAGTAAAATAGGCCATGAAAATAACTAGCACACCACCAAAAAGGAAGTATAACAGATATTTCTCAAAATAAAACAACAAAGAGTCCTCTCAAAGGACATAAATAAATATCTGCTGAGTGATTTTGATAGTCTGCTTCAGATGGTAACCCTTGAAGGTGGATAGGCGAATTGTGGTTATTTCTGGCAGAATCTATTGACCTCTCTTTCAGAGGTGAATGTTGTTTCATAGAATATATTTGTTGAAAACAATTTTTTAAATTGGTCTCAATGACTTACAATGTTTTAATATCTAGATCCTTCAAATTTTCCAAAATACAAACAACTTTAGTTCAAAATTACGAAGGTGGTCTTTTAAGTGTTGAATATAACATCACGGTTGTATCCTGTCAACAAGTATCGAATGTCAAATAAGCTGTCATGATTATAGTTAACTTGACAGGTTTCCGACAACTTCGTTCAAAGCTGTAGCTAAACTGAATTTTTAAGTTTGATGCCAATAAAATGTTTACAATTTGTGCTTGCCTTGCCAGTTGGTTTCTGTTTCCAGCAGTACTTCATCAGTCGGCAATTTCTCGTTGGTATAGAGGCTGGACGTGAGCTGTTCCAAAAACATCGACATGTCACATATCGTGAAATTGGACCATCATTGAGCAGTTCAAAGACCATAATCGAGAAATTGTAAAGATGAAGAAGATGAAGAATTATCTGTGAAGAAAATACTTCTTCTTTGGGTACTGCATCTGTTGTCAGAAGGACAGAAATCAATATCAATTGTTTCCAAAAAAATTATGGCGACATTTGCCTCAAAAGCGGATCATGTGGCAATACTGTCTCTGCAAGATCAAAGGACTGTAATTGTTGATAGATACATATCGATTTGTTCACTCGAATCGAAATCAAAAATCAACCTCTAACGACGAACGGTCCTCCTATTCATCTAGCTTTATATACAATATACAGGGTGTACCAATCTTACGACAAACTTCAGTATATAGGTTATTTCAAGAGATATAAAAAAATGTTATCAACAAAAATAGTACATGGGCTGAAGGTCCATATCTTGAAGTTATATCGAACTATACGGAGTACTGAATAACAAACATATGATTTTTCAAATAGGAACCCCTGTATATTATACCGAATTCGGATTGGTTACATTTTTTTTAAGCTTTTGATATGAGGTTTTGTCAAAGTGTTCACCGTTAACATCAATGCATTGCTGTAAGAGGGGGCCTAACTGATTGGCCAGCTCGGTCACCCGATTTAACAAAAGTATATTTATTTTTTTCGGGTCTTGTAAGGAATGAGTTCATAAAATCCCCGGCTATTAGAGATGACATGAAAAGGATAATTAGTGCGGCATTTCGATCTGCTAACGTTGATATGCTGAGAAATGTTAGTCAATCATTTGAACTATTCTGCAACATTGCATTGATGTTAACGGTGAACATTTTGAACCTCTAGTTCAATATTACGGTTGGGATTATATTTTTGGTGGCTAGTTTTGTTTAGAATAAATTGTTCATTAAAATTTATTATTAATTAGGATTTTTTTTTTACATACAACATTTGATGCTTTCACATAATAGGTCCGTAGTTATATTTTACAATAAATATTACACAATAACTGTGTTTTTATAAACTTTGGGTATAGGGAATGCTTGACAAAAATTAAAGTTACATAATCGAAGATTCTATTTTTGCTATAAGAAAGAAAATGACAGGTTCGAGTTTCCGTTCATCCTGTATACAAGAAAGAATATAATTGAAATTCAATAGGATACGGAGATATTGCATCATATTACAAAGCTCTGTTTGGCAAAATACATTTTTTTTTCATTAAAGTACAACAAGCTACAGAGCGTTAATTTACCTACGATTTTCACATAAACGTGTCCATATCTTTTGAAGGACTCTGCATATCGTGGCAAAACCTTATATCAAAAGCTTCAAATACATGTAACCAATCCGAATTCGGTATAATATACAGGGGTTCCCATTTGAAAAATCATATGTTTGGTTTGTAACGGAGTTATGCAGCACTCTGTATAGTTCGATATAATTTCAAAATATGGACCTCCAGCACATATAAAATACTATTTTTGTTAATAACATTTTTTGATATCTCTTAAAATATCCCACATACCGAAGTTTGTCGTAAGATTGGTACACCCTGTATAAAAGACAACCCTCGTACATGAAACAGATTTAAAGATAAATATATGGTTCAGGTTATGTACACACCCTGTACCATCTATCAAAAGAAACTAATTATTCACATACCACAAGTAGGATTCCGCGTTCTTCTGAATATTTCCAGTAAAATGGAGGCGTAGGAATAGATAATCACCACTAAGGGTAGAGCATACATCATCACCATCCCCATAATAAGATAAGCCAATTCATGGGCGAAAGTCGGAAACGTATTGAATATGACGCATTGATGATACCACGTAACATTCGGGTGAACGTCTACGTGAAACACCAACAACTGAAACACACAAAACAATTCATGAGCAATTTATGTATCGCTTATGGCATTATAAAAATTTCTAATCATGAGGATGTCGTTATAGATCGTTTCATATTTCACGGAAGATAAGAAGGAAAGAAATTCTACAACTTCTAATTAAATACGTCGAAGTTATGGCAGTTGAAGTAAATTGGGAAAGTTTTCTGACGTTTTTTATAACTCCCTTTTTTATCGTCATTGATTAAATTAGTTTCCTTCCTTATTTTTTTGACCCTATGAAGTTGATTATTGATAAGAGGAAATAAATTATTGAATATTAAAAGCCCACGTAAAATTCAATATTTGCTTTTCAGATCCCGAGGCGATTATTTAAATTGTGTTCTGTTTATCGGTAATGTGGAAGAAGAGAGGTTTTTAATATTTTCTTTTTGTGAATTAATGAAATTTAAGCATTTGTTGAAAAAAAAAAGGTTAATCCTGAAAACAAGGGTACTGGAATATTTTATCCTTCATGTTTTGCATATAGAGGTAGAAAAAAAACAGTGGATTCTGCGTAATTTGTATTAGAAAATTGTAGGACTTGACTTTTTGATATATTTGAGTATAGAAATCTGTTAATTTCATTTCGTAGATCCGAAAATCCATATAAAAATGTTGAAATTTGCGATTTTTCTACCAGACTAATTTTTACTGTTTTTACAAAACGATTTATTAAAACTCGTAAATTCCAAAAATAAAAAGTGTGTACATGGGAAAAGTTTACTCTTTCCGATGACCTTGTATACGTAATTTAAAAAAAAAGCATTCTTAATTTTTTTCCATATTTCTACACTATCAGAGAGTATGGATTTCAAGTTTCAACTGAAAAATTTTATTATTATCGACGATACGAATTTCTCAGTGTAACTATGTACTTTTGGATTTTCTGAAAAAAGTTATTCTCCAATTTCGGATAACCCTGTATACGTAATTTCATATATCCGATGTTCTTGATTTTTTCGCATATTTTCACACTATCTGAGAGTATAGATTTCAAGTTTCAACTGAAAATTTCAGTTATCATGGTCTCTACGAATTTTTTAGTGTAACCATGTACTTTTTCTCATTTCTCTTATACACTATGAACGAACTTATTCTCTGGCGTCTTAACGCCAAATAAAATTAGAAAAAATAAGACGTGCAATTGAGTAGATTACTTAGGACTATAATTTAAAAATATTTTGGAATATACAGGGTGCTCCAAAGTTAGGTTCCTTTGAATGAAACACCATGTATTTTATCACATTTTTGAATTGCACCATAAAAATAATGTAAGTTTGTCAACATTTCCCTATACCTATCTAGTCCAGTTTCCAGGATATATAGATTTTACATAATTTGTAGACTCTCCGAAAAAATACAATAACTTCGACATAAACACTAATAACCACATTTGCTTCACACCATCTCATTAGAAGCTTTTAACATTTTGTTTTCAATATTTACTGGTATGCTATCATACACAGGGTGTTTTTAATATGACAGTACAACACAAACCATTTAATACAGAAATTTCTGGCTTAACTTAAATGGAACACCCTGTATCTGTTGGGTCTGTTAAACGTGGGAATTCATTACCTTTCAGTTGGTATTAATAACTCTGATAGTTCTCGAGAAATTTTAAATTTGTTTTTTAATACTCAATTAATTGCTGACATCTAGTTACCTATGATATGATACTCCGATGGAAAGTTTTTAAAAATTTAAAATTTGTTATTTTGACAGTAAGTGCTTTGTTGTATGATTTATTATTGATAAATTAATGGTCTCTTAGAACAGAATTTAATCAAGGATAAGTACACTATTTTTGGGCATACAGATACAATAAGCTTTAAGATTATAAAAAAATAACTAGGTACAAAAAATTCAAACGCCAACAACGAAAAAGTTTGTGAAGGAGTTATACGTGTCTTGGAGTATGTCAAAAACTGTTCATCTTAATCAATCAATTTCTATAATTTACTCTTGACTTTGCAAATATTTTTTGAGAAACTGTTCGAGTGGTAGAATTTTTTATTTCTCAATTTTATACAATGAGTATTATATCTATATTTAATTAAACAGTTATTGGCTGCTTCTTTTACTAAAGTTGCAGAGCCTTATAATGGTAGTAGGACACTTATCCTATATCCGTGTAACTGTATCTAATATTTGTCCAATCTGTTCCAATCCTGGCCTACAATTCCTCAGTTCCATGTGCCAGTACATAATCCTTTGTGTTTCCTTGAAATGATTTATTATGAGCGAAAACGATCCCTGTAATAATTCCGTTTGTGGTCAAATAGCGTTCGGGATAAAAAAAAAAAGTTATTCCAAATATAATATTATATGGTAATATAGTGGCAAAAAAATAAGCTCGAGAAATTCTTGTTTTTTATTGATTTGCCTCCAACGATGTTTAGTTAAGGAGTTTGACAAATTTAGTGACTTTTTTGTATGAAAAATGTTCGTTGGTGACAATGCTTGACGTTATTTGAATATTCTCGTTTACAGTTACAGAATGGTTACAGAAATGACAGTTGTTTTCCTTGGATAAATAAGCTCCAATGTTAAAATGTCATATACCTGGAAATGTTATTGTCACTTTGACATCGTTAAAAAATTCCCTTCCCTCCTTTATCTAGTAAGCGCACGTCACTTTTACACAATGACAATGAGTCGAAAGTTGTTCATCCATATATTCTGTCGTTAATTTATCTTGCCAAAAAACACTCGAGCTTTTTTTTATCAGATAAATTTCTCTTTAACTCAAAGTTTTGCCAATCACTAAATTTGCTCGAAAAACTGACATCAGATAAAATCGCTCCACCTTCGGTGTCGCGATTTTATCATGTCAGTTTTTTTCGTAAAATTAGTGATTGGCAAAACTGTTTCGTTGCAAAGAGAAATTTATCCGATATAAAAAAGCTCTTGTGTTTTTACTGTTGATGAATTAACTCCAATGTTAAAATGTCATATACCAGGAAATGTTATTGTCACTTTGACATCGATAAAAAAGGTGCATCCTTTTTTATCGGATAAAAACTTCTCTTCCTCAATATCTAGTAAGTGGACGTCACTTTTACACAATGACAATGAGTCGCAAGTTTGGTTAGGTACTTATAATTTCACATCAATTAAGTGTTGGCAAAACTGCAAAAACTGTCAATTAGTCTGTCAGATTTTTGAATTCTAAACATATTGTTGTTCATCCATATATTCCGTCGTTAATTAATCTTGCCAAAAAACACTCGAGCTTTTCTTTTATCAGATACATTTTATCATGTTAGTTTTTCTCGTAAAATTAGTGATTGGCAAAACTGTTTCGTTGCAAAGAGAAATTTATCCGATATAAAAAAAGCTCATGTGTTTTTACTGTTGATAAAACCATTAATGATTAGAATCAACAACTTTATTACTTTATCACCCCACAGTCAAACAGAACAGTATCCTATATTGGGCGTTTCAGTTTGAACTTGTTTAACTTAACTTTAACCATAGAAGTGCATACCAACTCAGAATCATGAACTAGTTCAATGCTTAAGCGATTTTACTACGAAATATATACAGGGTGTAACCAAAAAATATTGGTCATAAATAATACCACATGGTCTATGGTCAAAAATAGATTTCTCTAGAACGGCTTGGTATTTTCAGGTGCGTTATTTTGTGAGCAAGTTCAACTAGAAAATAACAAATTTTTGACACTGTCTTACTGATCAGGGCGTCCAAATTATCTTAACAATACATAGTAATGAGGGCCCAAGATGCAAATACTTTCAAATATCCGCCTTCAATTAACAGCAAATCCGGCTTTCCTACCTCATGGAGAAAATTTATATAAGAAAATGAAAATATTCGAAATTTTTTTTAACGGCTGGCCTGTTTTTGTAAGCTTTGATAAAAAATGATGTACTGGAAAATTAAACTAAAATCCGAGAGAGTAGACAGAATAGATAGAGTAGATAGAATGTCCTTCAAAGGATATCTGCAGTATCACAGAAAGCATTGTTATGCTAGTTACAGAAAGTGGAGAAACTTTTTCAGGGATTTGCCCTGGATTTTGTTGGCAATCCTCGCCTTTACTGTCCAACATTTTTGTAGCTAATTAAATTTCTTAAATTTCTTACTTCCATCGAAACTTATTTCCTTCAAATTGAACTTACTTGAGGGGCGCTACAAATACATGCTCCTATCCAAGCAGCTGCCACCATCACCTTTTCTCTGCCACCACCCATATCCAGTGGTTTTAACACCGCATAGAATCTGCAATAAAAAAGAATATCAGTACGGTTCTGGATGATGTTTTTAATGATGAAATTACTTGTAATCAAATTTGTTGTCATTTCCCGAAATAAATGAATTTAATAATTTTCCAGTCCAAAAATGCCGAATTCATCGGCGCATATGATTGGTTTACCATTCAAATTTTTATTCGACCTTTTTTCCTTAAACTGCTACAACTTATTTTATGAAAATGATGGGTGTTCGCAACGTAAAATTTTACTGGGCCAACTTTATATTCCGGAAATTTTTTTATCGTTTTTCATTACGCAAAAAACGGAATAGAATTTCCACCTCAAACTTTATAGTCCCATTTCCTGCTAAAATCAATTTTAAAAGCTATTTAAAACATCGTACTTAACGTGAAATGCGACAAAGGTCAAGTATAAATCAGTTTTATGCCGAGTTATGCACCATCAGAATCAAACAGTACGAAAATGGAAAAAGGGACCAGGAGCAGGCTACTCTGGAAAATAATCCAGGCAGAAGAGAGAGCTTGTTTAAACGTCACAGGTGCCATGAGAACAACACCAACCGCAGCAATGGATATGATTACTAGTCTGACCCCTCTGGACCTGTACGTCAAGGAGGTTGCGTTGATGGCCATGGTACGATTGCGCACGGCTGGTGTAAACCCCGAAGTAGGAGTGGGCCAATTGAGGTTAAGCCTATGACAGGAAGCGTTTACTGCGCTACCTCTGCTACAGGCAGCCAATGATGCAATTGAACCCAGGTTTTTGTTTAACAAACCCTACAAAATACAAATAAAACAGAACACAGAGCCAGATGCTGCAGATGCAATACGCATATATACAGATGGTTCAAAAATGAAAGAAGGCTCAGGATGTGGAGTTTACTCGAGAGCACTAAGCCTAAGGATTAAGTGTGAAATGGGAAACAATACCAGCGTGGTTCAAACAGAACTGGCTGGTATCTCAATTGCCACAAAAGAACTAACCAGAACAGGAATTTCTGACAAAAACATAGCAATCTGCACTGATAGTAGACAAGCCCTATTAGCCTTGAACAGACAACGTGTTATATCAAGACTAGTACTAGAGTGCCACCAAGATTCAGCTTACGCCTCGGCAGATAACAATATTATCCTAAGGTGGGTTGGAGGGCACGACAGAAGTAAAGGAAATCGCATTGCCGATTCTTTAGCCAGGAAAGCCGCTGGACTAAAAATTCTAGGACCCAGTAACACCTACAGCATAACGACTTAGACAATTGCGGAACTAGCCAAACGTTACACCCATGCTCAATTCCTTAAGAGATGGGATGGAATCAAAGGATGCAGTCTTGCCAGGATCACCCTGGGCGACCCTGGGAAGCTGGCGCCGAAGAAATATTTGGCGATGACCAGGAAAAACCCACACTTAACAGTAGGATTTCTGACTGGCCACTTTCAACTAAGAAAACACCTCCATACTATAGGACTAGTGGACACACCTCTATGCAGGATGTGTGAACAGGAAGATGAAACTGTCATGCATGTCTTATGCGAGTGTCGGGAGTTATCGTCAATAAGAGAGTGTGTGTTCGGTGAGTCTTGGCCTACACCTGCCGATATAAAGGAGATCTGATGTCTCTTAGTGACCTGTCCACCTTCCTGAGAAGGACAGGATGGACGATGACCTAGGAGGACAACTCCTCAAGAGAATGTACAATGGGTTACATGTGGCCTAAGTGATTTGAGCCTACACTCACCCTTCCTACTCTACATTACAGATACAGAGGCAGGCTATCTTACTAATTGCTCCAGATGCTTGAAAAAATCTGATCTCAGAGTTATCACATTAATTCTCATTAAAACATCTCAAAAAGGACAGTAGAGCAAGCAGATTCTGTGACGATGCAGATATATATGTATATTGAGGTAACATTCACTGAGACCTAAGAGATCTTTCGTGCTCCATTGTTTCTACTTATCTCCTGAGGAAAGTCTAAGAGACTAGAAGCTCTTAAGTACTATTTCCCGGATGAATTTTAGGATCTGCAGGCTTCAACTTAGATGGATGTCCCTCTTCTATCCCTCGTACCGTTTCCTCGAATATCGTTTTCCCACCAACATATCCCTCCGTTTCTGTTCCTATAAGACAGTGCCCCCTCCTACGACTAGTCAGTTATCTTTGAGAACACAAAGTTAGACCTAGAAGATAACTAGTGGTGGAGTTGGCAGTTTGGGGCCACGAAATCGTACTGAACCTTAACCGCCCTAACCTACTTCTTCCTATTTCTTGGTGATGACCCCAAAGGAGGAGGAAATTATTTTTCTAAGCGCGGTTTTTTCATAAGCCAGCTCAAGTGCAGCGTTGAAGAAAAAAATTTATGAGTCCGGTCATGTGAATTCAATCCTTTTTTTAATTTAATCAACTTATCATTATTACTGTAAAATGAAAATAATGGAAACAAAAAAGTTATTTTACTCTTCCATTTTGGGCCGATGTTATTTTAAATTGAATCATTCTCTGCAATATATCTTCTAGTACCTCAATTTGTTTTCGGATTATGACATTGTCTCGAGCTAAAATGTTTCATTGAATCTAAATGCATGGTTTGAAGTAGACCACATTGTTATTTCATTACAGATAATTTTTAAGTTACTTCTACTTCAACAGTCAGTCGGGTCTCAAAGTTCGCCAAAACTTCTGAACTGTGACATAAGCAAAAATAAATGACTCTCGAGGCAGAAACTGTTTGTTAGTTATTCAAATATAAGTTTAATTCAAGCAATAGCACGGTATTTACATAATAATGTTTGTGTTGAATATTATTAAATTTAAAGGAAATACGCCAGTCCATTCTCCTTTCTCTATTATTCACAAATGAAATGTATAAAATAAAAAAGGACTAGATTTGGGTACGTTGAAAATTAATATTAATTATTCATATTAAAGCTTGAACTGGCTCAAACATTTCATTCGAATATAGTCCACTTTTCCGTACTCTATTTAATGTGGAAAGAGTCACAAAGTAAGTTTTTGGAGAGTATACTGTGATTTGAACATTAAATTATATATTTTTCTACCACCACTATCGGAAGTCGTCTTTTGTGCCTTGAAAAGCACCTGCAAAGTTGATGTTTTCCGCGAGCTGTCATAATTTGACATTATTGGCGCTCTTAAGCAAAAAGTAACTTTGGCGTTGTTATTTTAATATTAACTGTAATAAAAGTATGGTTTTAAATGAA
>CAJUYI010003018.1:21583-47797 GCA_910591695.1 Galerucella pusilla | reverse complement strand
GCCCGCCAGTGGCCTCAGTGTCGGAGCCTTGGCTTGAGTTGTCCAGGTCAGGGCTCGCCTGCACATTTAGTAGTAGTGGTAGTAGTAGGTATACTCGTCGGTGAGGTGCTACGGCACGCTTGACTGACCGGAGTATGTTTGTGTACCCATCGGCTATAAAGATTGAACAAAAAACCAGCCTCAAGAAATTGAAACAGTTTTTTGGTTCTGGCCCTTGGACTACGACTTTCGATAGTGGTCGTAGAAAAATAGCTATTGTATGGTAGTAGTATACCAATTGACTGGAAAATCAAGAAATTTATCAGAATTCTGCTGTAATTTTTGATGGAAAGAAAGGTATGTTTCAATAATTTTTCAATGGCCTTGGTATAAGTCTCTTCCAATGAATGTCAAATAATAATTAATTTGTTTATATGGTTTTAATAATAAATGTTTCTGTATGTTACATTTTGGGTTGTTTTCCGCATGCTAGTAGAAAAGTTAGTGTACCTAAAACGTGCGTAAAGTGACTTTTCCGCACGCGATTTCTGGCCGAACTCCGCTAAAGCGTTGGGTAATCTACTATTTTGCCTTATGAAATCCTTGAGAAATACTGAATATTTTTCATGTAATGTTTCCCATTCCAAAACAACTTTGACGTTTCAATAAAGCTGTATTGTTGGTGTTCATTGAAAGTAGAAGTCAACAAGAAATTTGCAATATCTTAACAATTTACATATTGTATATTATATCCTAACTGAAATCCCATAGGTTGGGTAAGGTTAGGTTCTATGTGAATGCGGGGACTTCTCGCCACCTCCACTGCGACCTTCGTTAGGTCTATTGTGGCTCATCCCTAGGGATTACAATTCACCCCACAAGCCTGTGCTCCTGACGAAGTCCATAATTGTATTTGGTGATACTTTTTGAAGTCGTTCGGCTCTAAGGTACTAAAACCGAATATATTATACCTTACCCGGCCAAAGACTGGGCATGAGCATAGTGCTCCGCAGTTCGTCCTTCAAATTACAGAACCGACAGTCCAAGGTCTGAACCAGACTCATCTTCTTTAGGTGGTAATTTAGTCGACAATGTCCTGGAAGCAGTCCCGATAGAATGCGTAGGTTTGTTCTACTCCATTCCAGAATCTGCTTATTTTTTGTCCTTGGAGGGTAGTATATGAAGGCCATCGAGTGAGAGAGCCCGGGTATGTCTGCCCAGTACGTGTAGGTTTTCCTCTCCGCCCAGGTAGCTATGGCTGATCTAGAAGTGCTTTCCGCAATGCCAAAAAATAGTTCAGGTCCGATATATAAAGTCTTTGATCCCTCCTTTTTTGCCAGAGTGTCAGCCTCATTATTGCCCTCTACTCCTCGATGCGCCGGTACCTAGGTCAAAATGACTCTGTTTTTCTTGCCTAGTATTTCAAGGGATTGTAGACAGTTATATACCATCTTAGATTCGATCCTGTTCGAGCTCAGTGCTTAATGAGCAACCTGGCTATCCGACAAGCCCATAACAAAATCTACATTCAGTAAATTAGTGGAAAAGTTTAACGAAACTGGTTTTGTGGAAGATCTATATCCAAATCAGGGAGCAGAAAAACTGTATCAACTGAAAACAAATCTTTAGACAAATATCCAGGGAGATTGATATTTCGCAAATATCCGTAATGAAATTAATTCCATCCAATTACCGATAAAGGTAAACAGAAAGCCAGAAAAATACATCGATCCCTTGAAAAGTTTAAATAATTCAGTGACCCAACAAACTGCAGAGGCGTTAACAGTGTGGCCCAATAAGAGGACTATTTATCTCATATTTTCCAGACTATACTAATGCTTGAGAAAAACAATACATTTAGACATGCAACATTCTTTGTGGATAATTTCCTCTTGATTCTTATAATTAACAGAAAGGAAATCATTTCTGCCACTTATTATGCTTTTTAATTGAGCACGATTAATTTTGTAAACAAAGTATTTATACGTTATGCGAAGCAAAGAAATTAGAACTTGCATCCATAAATTCAAGTCTCTAGAGAATTCTGTATAAATTGCTGGAGATTATAATATTTTTACGTCCAACATTAAAGGGTTGTTCTCTTGCTTTTAACAAACTTCTGACGATATTTCTGTATAAATACGACAGTTTAATCGTGGAAAATGTGTGTCCAATAAATTGAGAAGGAAATGTGTCGAAAATAAGATCAAATTTCCTTTATAATTGGTACTATAACCAAGTAGTCCAGTAGATGAAGGGACAAAGCTCGTGAAAAGTCACTGAAGATCTCACTTTGCCCTCAATTTGTAGGTCATGACAGGTGTTTATAAAATAGGAAAAACTTAACGTGATTGAGTTCACGGAAAGAAGGGGGAGAATGGCCCACAATACTCTGAAAAACTGGTTTCCCGCTAATCTCTGGCTAAATATGTGAGTAAGAAAATTTTTCTTTGGACAAAAAATGTTCCAAAAATTATCTACAAAAATGGCTTTCATCATTTTTTCCGATAATTCGATAGTTTTCGAAATAATGAGATCCAAAAGTCCCTTCATTTCAGCTGCTGATCTGCCTGTATAGTCCAGTAAATGAAGAAACAAAGCTCCTGAAGTCCCTGAAGTCTTCATTTTGGGCTAAATTTGTAGGTCACGGCAGGTGTTTTTGAACGAGGAAAAACTTAACGCGATTGAGTTTACGGGGGGGAAGGGAAATGGTCCCCTGGACCCGGGAAAACGGGTCCCTATCATTATTTTCGAAAATTCGATAGTTATCGAAAAAATAAGACCTGAAAGTCTCCTCATCTCAGCCGCTGCTCTGCCTGTAGGAATTTTTTTTTTATTATTGATACGCATCGACCATGGAGGTCATTAGCGTCATTGTGGTGTACACAAGTTACAAAAAAGAAAAATTATATAAGATTCAGAACATCGGTTGATTTAAGAAGCGCCTTCAAGTTTTGCACATTACATGAGGGTCCCAGTAAGTCCGCTAATTCACATGCTTGAAGCTTCGCCTGCTGTCGCTTCGCCAGTAATTGTGGACATTGAATGAGCAGGTGCTTGACAGTTAGCGTTTCATTACAATAGTCACACTTTGGTTTAGGATCGTTACTGAAGAGATGGCTGTGTGTTAGCCAAGTGTGTAGTAAAGTATAACTTTTCAAAGTAATTCGTTACGGAAATGAGCAACAAGAAGGAATGGGATCCAAATACCATTACCAGACTTGGAAAGAATGCTATTCAATGGTACACAGACGGCTCAAAAGCAATAGAAGGAACTGGCATAGGAGTGTTCGGGCCAGGAACCAAACACTCTGAAAGCTTGGGAAAAACCCAAGCGGAAATCCATGGGACATTGTCGCCTGAATGGGCATCTGAAAAAGCTCAAAATAGTGGAGGAAAAAGAATGCAGATTTTGTGGAATGGAAGAAGAAACCTCCATCCACATACTTTCCAACTGCACAGCACTTCAGAATCCTAGAACAGCACCTGGGAGATTACTGGATAGAAGAGGAACATTTGCCCAAGTTGAAGCCTGCAGACATCCTAAAATTACTCCGGGAAATAGGACTAAAGGAACTACTAGTTTCTGAGACTCTCCTCAGAAACTAAGTAGAAGTAAGGGGGCACAATAGATCTTTTAGGTCTCAATGAATGTCACCCCAAAAATCACACATACATACATACATAGCCAAGTGTGGCCTAAGCGTAGTCTGGTTAGAAGCACTTGATCACGGCGATTTTTGGGTAATATAGGCCATGGTTTTGTTCACTTTTTGACCTCGTTTAACTTAGTTTTCGCACTTTTCCACCGGTTGTCCCACGCACTCTTTACTTGAGCATTAACTGCACTTTTTACATCCGCGCTCACTGATAAACTAGTTGTTTCCGTATTGCCATTTTCTGCAGCTTGTTTGTCTGCTTCTTCGTTGCCATGAATTCCTATGTGGGATGGTATCCAGATGAAAACAATGCTCTTGCGGTTTTGTTGGGCAGTGTAGAGCTCCTGTTTAATTTTATTTACGAGAGGATGGTCTGAGTAAATGGTTTGTGAGGTTTTTAAAGCACTGAGGGAGTCTGTGAGAATGAGATGGCTATGGGTGACAGATGCATTCATGAGGATTAAGGCTTGATGTCTATGCATAAGCTTGTAAGCGGGCGGACGAATTGTTCCATAACTCGGCAAAAAATTGACATTTTCCGATGATTCAAACTTCATCGCAATGGGAAGACCCGTAGCTTCCATGGGTTTTTTTCCACACGATTTTGAAACTTTATTACCTAATTTGTTCATATTTTTTGAGAAAATAGTCTTTTATCCAAATTTTCAATTAATCGCGTTAAGTTTTTTCTTGTTTAAAAACACCTGCCTTGACCTACAAAATGAGCCCAAAGTGAGGTCTTCAGCGACTTTTTAGGAGCTTCCAATATTTTCAAGTTTTCTGTTACTGAACTATAGATCCTACATGATTAGACTTACTGACGATGTACCGGGTGTTCCAATAATAATTGATCTAGGTTATTACTTAAAAACTGCTTCGGAAATTAAATTTTGATGATAAACGGTGCCTCGTAAAAATCTGGTCTTGTTGATAAACTTGTGAAATTTCAATATACCTACAATACCAGCCATACATGGAACATGGAGACCAGGATATTAGTGGGTCATAGGGTACATTCCCAATTTTGTTGGGAAGACTGACATTTCCTCGTTCGAAACGGTTTTGTCAACTTCGACGATCACAAAAGAGAAGCTGGGGGCTTAGTGTCGAAGTGGGTTGTTCATGGAAGCAGGAAATTGATGATTGAGTTGCATACTACTCAGTTGACTCCAGTGGCATACTAAATTTTTGTCTTAAGATTTTTTTTATTGAGTATCCTTTTTCAATCCGTTGGTTTCAAAAGTTTGAAGAATTGGGTATAAGAAGACAGGAGTGCACGATTTGAAAGAGTGGCTGAGAAATTTAGAGTTACCTAATCTCTAATTTTATTTCAACATGTTTTCGAGAGCGATTTAGTAAAATCAAAACGGTAGAACGTGTCGCGGGACACACGGTAGGAACTTTAGTTCCCTTCGAGTGAAAATTATGTAATACATCTGACGTTACAGATGAACAATTTGCATATTCCTCGGTGGTCGAGTAGTAAGCAAACCAGACTCTCACGCGGTAGACCCGGGTTCGATTCCCCGTGAATGAATTTTTTTTATAGTTATATTTAAAAAGGGAAACCGTAGCATTATACGAATTGGACATTCAAGAAGTGTACGTTTACCACAAAAAAATTAGTGGAAACATAAAATTGAATTGTTAAATTTTCAATTTGAAGTTATATTACAGTTTATAGAAATTTTTATTTTCTAGATTTTTTCTTAAGTAGGTCGTAGAAAAAATATGCTGTTCGACTCGTGTGGATTGTCCATATCGCACTTGAACGATTGAGCACTCCGCCTACGCGTCGTGCTCAAACTTCGTCCTCGTGCGATATGGCCATCATATCCACACTAGTTGCACAAACTAATATTTCTATTAAAATACGCCCTTATACATTTAAAAACAACCTGCCAAATGTCAAATCAATATATCCATCCATCCATTTTAAAGTTATCGAATTAAAACATTCAAGTTTTCAAAAAAATTTCAACACCCTGTACTTTGAAAAGTAAATGTGCTAGACCCCTTAATCCTCATATCATATTGTCCAATTTTACGAGAGGAATCTACATGCAAACGTTGTAATTACCCTTAACGTTCGAGATGCTTATACCATTTTTTGAGCGATCGTATTGAAATAAATTCCGAATAAAATAATTTAAATTTCTTCGAAATGAACGAAATGTCAAAAGTGACATTTATATTTCTCGATCAGTTTAAAATATACTTTGCATTTTGGTGAAATTATTTTTATGCTATTTATTACTTTTTGCGCGTTCGATCTTTTTTGCTTATTCACAGCATCGTTGGCAGGACGGTAGGTTGTGTTTACTGGTTTCTACGTCTAACACGTCAGTAAGTGATTAACTCACCGTTTAGACATCGGTAAGTAAAAAACTTACCGACGTGTTAGCTCTACATACATTCAAGTGGTCCTAAATAATATATTACTCCATTCATTACACAAAAGGCACAAAGTTTATTTATATTTTTAATGAGCAGAACCGAACAGAACAATATAAAAAGTAATAAATAGCATAAAAACAATTTCACCAAAATACAAATTTTACTTTAAATTGATCGAAAAATATAAATGTCACTTTCGACATTTCGTTTATTTCGAAGAAATTTAAATTATTTTATTCGAAATTTAATACGATCGCGCAAAAAATGGTATAAGCATCTCGAACGTTAAGGAAAATACCGGTCTCCAGCAAAATTGGAGGCTTCGCTACGCTCAGCCTCCAAACATTACTGTCGACCGATAAACAACCCTTACCGTTCTTGATACTTAATATACTATTTCAACGTCTGAACGGTAAGTAAATCAACTACCGACGTGTTAAACTTAGAAACCAGTAAACACAACCTACCGTCCTGCCAACCAATGTTGTGAATAAACAAAAAAGATCGATCGCGCAAAAAAAATTATGGCAATAATTGTAGAAATTTATCCGAACAAATTCAAGTAGATCACCAGCACTGCGAATACCAGCTTTGCATAGAATTTTAATATAGCTTCGGTGGTTCAGTGGTAAAATGCTCGCCTTCCACGCGGGCGGCCCGGGTTCGATTCCCGGCCGAAGCATATGAATCGCTGCTTCGTAAACGAGAGGGAGACTCAGGAGAGAGCACACGCACGCAAGCAAGGCACATAACGGAGCAACGTAACATAACGTAACGTAACGGTCAGATAAAATAACGGTCACTTTCTCATAATGAAGCTTCCACTTTCTCCAGAGAAATATACGCGGAAGTTTTTGTAAAACATGAAAATCGTATAAAAAAGGATTGATTCTCTTGACAGTCGAAGCTCTAGCTTCATGGGAATTTTTTCATTTTCTTTCCACCACTCTTTTCGTGTATATGTTGACAGGGCTATTCGTGAAAAGGACGGAATTAGGAGTATAGGTATATTTTATAATCGTACAGCACTGATTTAATAATCAAAATGACCCAGTTTCCTTTCAAGTGTTTTTTTCATCAATCAATCTATGTCTTGATTTTGCAATCTAAAAAAAAGCGCTTAATACATTTTAAAAATTGGCTAGTCATTTTAATATTTCTACAAAGTGAGAATAAATCAGTGAAGCCTTAACTGCTGTTTGCACCGGTTGCAGTTATCTTTTGGCTTTAGTAACTCATGATTAACTTTAAACATCGATTAAAAGTGAAGTGTTTTGCACCATTTGTGGTTAAAGTAAATTATTTGTTAGGTGCAAGTTGGTATCTTGATATTTAGGAATAATTTGAAAAACAGCAATTTTGTTGGTGATAGTGGTGTCAAATATGACCACTATTAAATATTTATATTTGTAAAATTACCCAAACAAAAGGTAGGAGTTTTCAAAATGAGCGGAAAGAGGAAAAGATCAACAACCTTCTTTTTTCCAAGTGAGAAAATAATGTGCTTGAATTTAATAAGAAAGTACCTACAAGCACATAATAGAATGCAAGGAAACAGGTGCGTTAAGCTGGAAGGATGAGGGACAGGCCTAGACAAAGATTGAGGGGGAGTTTAATGCTCAATCAGATATCTACAGATCTGTAGATGTTCTAAAACGCTTTTACAAAAATAAAAAGAAAGAAATCTTTTTCTTAAAGTTGTTCCCTCTGATATCTTCCAAGATTTCCAGGTCATCTTCATCTTCTTCAAAATCCGTCAAATCCATATTTTATTAAAATAGGAATTTATCTCACAAATTCGCCAAGTAGTTCAGTTGATTGTCATATTGACATAACTTTAATTAATAATTATATATCTTAAACCCTACCTTATCTATGGATTAGATTCAACTATTAATTATAGCGTGAACTCAAGAATAAATGTCATGGTGCAAGGAAAATTTTAATTTAACTAGTAATTAAAACTTAAACACAACTTAACTAAGAGCGGTGCAAATGGCTGTTAGTAACTTTCCAATGTCACACAATTTTTCCAGATTTTCTTCAGTTCACTTGAAAAATTCTATTTTTGTTTTGTTGGATAATTTCGATTCAAATTAAATACTGACCTGTCTATGCTGATGCAAACTAGAATAAAACTGGAGAGATACAGTCCAAATATACGCAAGAACATCATTATCCTGCACATTGCATCCCCAGCCAACCATTGAACTGTGGCCGCCCACGCTATTTCAATTGGCATCATGAGGAATGTCACCTGCAAAAAACGATTTTGATATCAACAATATTTTGATCACAAGACCAAATTTTATAAACAACTTTTAAAGTTCACCTTCAGAGGTGACTTGGTTGGTATAGTAGTGTACTATTCAACAAGCATATAATGATTTATGTCGCAAGCAAATGACATTAACACCTAAATAAATATCAGCCATTATAGGCGAGTGAAATATTATATTTTGTCCACTACTATCAATCACCCGTTTATGAATGAATTTTTTTCTTTTCTCCAATTTAGGGAGGGATTTTTTTGTGGTGGGATATTATTCATTTCAGTCTCAGATTTGCTTTTCATATTACATTTTCTACTAATTGCTGTGCATTTGACGTTTGTTCTAGAGTCCAATCTAATTGTTTTACTTGTCAAAATCAGTAGGTATCTCATTTGGATATTCAGGTTATCCATAGCTAAAGTGAAAATAGTTTTATGTGAACTGAGTGGTGGAAGTACTTTTGAGCGAGAATAGAGAATAGAAAGAAAAGTATCATTCTCTAATGATAGCTCTAATGATAGCTTAAGATGTTTTCCAACTACCAGCAACCCTAATCATCACAACAAACTCATCTCCTCACACATACATCACCCTTACTGTCTTATTAATAAAAATTTCTCACTCCACCGTTACTCTTAGATTAGTCAGAGACTAGTTACTCTGAGATTAGCGTCGGTTTGAAGAAGTAATACAATTGCTATTAATAAACTCCGACTAAGGAGGTAATAGTTACTCTATCCTTATTACTGGATTAGGACATGACTTAAGGAAAATTTACAGTTTTATGGTAGGAATTGACCATTAACGTGACGTTATGGTGACATCTGTTCTGTTTTTTATTGTGACATGTGTCAGTGCTCTGTTCATTAATTTCAAAAATAGCAGGTTATCTCATTATTATTATCTCTCAGTTTGTATTTTGTGTTAAAAGTAGTTTTTCAGAATTTTGCATGAAATTCACTTGCAAATTGAAGAAATCAAAAAAGGCGTGCTGAGGAGGAACTCCAGGTTACTATGCGACGCAAGTACATGAAAAATTTGTGCATCAAAAAGAAAAGGAAAAATTAAATGGAAAATGATAAAAATATTCTATTTTTGATTTGATAGCTGCAAATTCCTCTCATAACAATGTTTTTTAAGGGATTAGCCCGAATTTTATAAAATTTAATGTTTCTGATCGGACGAATATTCTCTGCTTCTTCCAATCCTTCCATCATTCTTGATAATAATAAACTGAATGATAATATGAACTGATAATACAGAAACGACAAACTGAATTTCGAATTACGATATGACAACATATTTATACCACAATTGACAGTTCAACAAAACTAAAATTATATTTAGTCGAAGGTTATTTCGAGCTTAAACTACTTATTTCCTTAGATTAAAATTACTACCAAAGTAAGTCCCAGACTAACCTCGGAGTAGCCTATTCCCTGTATAAAATGCGTTTATTAATAGCGTATCTGTCAAACTGATGGTTTAAGCATAGAATAAAGTTAGTCTTAGGTTACTCCGTATTTATTAATAAAACCGTTAGACATTTCCATGAAAAATACATTGTTGTTACAGCATGCGATCTCGATTTACCGGTGATAGTTAAACTTAAAAACTTTGCAAATTATACCGAATTGATACGGTAGACTTCGTTTCATATAAGAAGAGGCCACTTGAAGTTTGCCAACAGTTTCATGCCATTGGCGTTATATACGAACAACGCCAATCGTCAATTTGAATATATAAATACCAAGTATTTCCATATACCAGTGTCTATTGTATGTGAAACTTCCTCAAAAAGCTTCAAATAATTCTTAAATATGTTTTATTCAAACTAGACATTTTTAATATCGTTACTTTGTGTTAATCTACCAAATTTTAGAACGTTACGCTACTGACTTGAGTTGAATGTTAATTTTACAATATGGCGCTGAATTTGACAACATTTCCGCAACTTCATGTGGCTTCTTCATACGTGGAACGGAGTCTAGCGCTGGTCACGGCGTATGTGTGTATGTGTGATTTTTGGGGTGACATTCTCTGAGACCTAAAAGATCTATTGTGCCCCCTTACTTCTACTCAGTTACTCAGGAGAGTCTCAGAAACTGGTAGTTCCTTTAGTCCTATTTCCCGGAGGAATTTTAGGATGTCTGCAGGCTTCAACTTAGGCAAATGTTCCTCTTCTATCCAGTAATCTCCCAGGTGCTGTGCTCTAGGATTCTGAAGTGCTGTGCAGTTGGAAAGTATGTGGATGGAGGTTACTTCTTCCATTCCACAAGATCTGCATTCTTCTTCCTCCACTATTTTGAGCTTTTTCAGGTGCCCATTCAGGCGACAATGTCCCGTTAGGATCCCTGTTAAAACTCTTAGCGCAGTTTTACTTTGACTTATGCATTCTTTTGATCTCAACAGGTTGTAGTCACCCAGAAGAGTCTTTGATTGTATATTATAAGCCCTACTAGATCTTTCCAATGGTCAGATCTTTATCTCGACTTTACTTATTTCTTCCAATATTACATTGGGGCTGATTCCGCAAAAGGTTTCGGGCCCCCAGAAAGGTATTTTAGTCCCCCTCTTTGCTAGTTCATATGCTATTTCATTTCCTTCTATTCCAGTGTGTCCTGGAATCCATAGTAAAATGACTATGTTGTTCTCGCCTAGTTCATTGAGTGGTCACGGCGTATCATAGGTGTACGATTAAATTTTCGAAGAGGTTTATTTTTCATTTGTGTTTCCACTTCTGCCTTTGTCTTTTTTACTTTTTTAAAAACTAGTGTCTTAGATAAATTAAGAAAACATATTTGTATTCTGTGTAAAAGTTTAATTTTTAAAATCGCAAAGTGCTTTCGGCTATTAAGCCATCTTCAGTGATATACCTGCAAGTAAGTAATAGAAGTTTGTAACGGTTTGACAATATAAAATCGTCGGAGGGTGGGTTTTAGGTAAATTATTCCGATTAGTAACGATTTATTCACTCACAATAACTTATTGATATAAAATGGTTATAAAAATAAAGGTAAATAACGATAAAAATAGAAATGAGAAAAGCCGGTAAATGATAAACAGAGTTTTACATGTTGACTCTAAGGAACTAATTAGCACACTACCCTAACGGACAGTTCAAAAGGCGGGTCAACCAAAAAGCGCAGTTGCCACGTTGAATTTATTATCGGGAATCTTGCTACAAGTTGGAAAAATGTAAAATAAGAAATAAGTAAATAATTACTTACTCGTCAGGTATTTGGTACAAGAAACTTTTCGACAACACATTAACGTCACAAAAATAAAATATCGTAAAATAACATCAATTTAAAATAATCCCCTGATTGGGGTGAACTGTTTTTAAATTTTGAACATTTTTAGTTAATTTTTTTTTTTAGTTTATGCAGGTATAGCACTGAAAATGACTTCATAGCCGAAAGCCCTCTGCGATTTTGAAAATTAAATTTTGACAGAGAATACAAATATGTTTTCTTGACTTTCTAGTCAAGAAAGTGTACTCAGCTATAAAGATATTCACCTTAGATAAATTATACATTCAGGCTTAATTACTCCAAGGTAGTGTTTGATTTTTGTGAAATTTTGTAGATTTATTATTATTATTCATTATAGATTATGTAAGTATCACTTGAATTCATATTACATACAATTCAATTTCATTTTGATTGTTTTTGAGGCTTATTCACTTGTTTTGTTGGTCTAAAAGTGTAACCACATGTCGGTTCTCTATTCACTTAACTGAGTAAACTATCAACCATATTAAACTCCTCCATTCACCACAATCATGTATTCCTTTTGATAATTGAGGAAGCACCTTGATGGAACAAACCTCGTTGCCGTATTAATTTAACTATTCCGACGTTTCATATTCATCTTAATTCACTACCACATTTTCTTTTACCGTTTCTATATCCTTTTGGGAATATATGTAGTTGCATCTACAACAAAATTAACAAATACTCCTATTCATTATTTCGGGCAAAACAGTGAATGTCAGAATTACTGTTCACATTTCAACAAGAAGGAAAACATATTTCAAGTTTCATGCGACATTTCAAATGAAATACAGAAATTTCGTTTGTGTGAATTAACTGTTAAGATTGTGAATATAAAAGTAAAATAAAGTTTGGCGTGAAGAAATAATTCCAGTAAAAATTCAATTACGCCAAGTAACAATCCAGAAGAAGTCGGAGCGAGATCAATCTCAGTATTATCAAAAGCGTATAAAGTAAAAATATTAATGCCAAATCCTCTCTGGTTGAAAGAATGGAATTTTAAATCCGTAGTAGGCGTTCTTTGTGCTTTTTCCTTAAAATTAATTAAAAATGTGTCAGACAACAGCCAGAAATCGCAACTGTGTTGTTTATTTTGTTATTTTTGTCACATTAGACACTGATTATAGCTAAAATTTATTATTATCGAAATGAATTTATAATGCTTAATAGTACCAAAATTCCAGTTGTTGAGTCACAAACTGTATTCGTGGAAATACTACACTTTCGTCTTGGTTCATACACAGATTGTGCTAAACATAATCAACAAGTAGCAACAAGAGCAGAAACTAACTGTAAAGCTGGCTTGGAGTCCTTGGGATCAATGAGGATAACCTCAACATCAACATCAACAGTTTTGTCATATCATGTCAACAACTAAGGCGTAGCCGGCTTAGTCACCAAATAACCAGAGCTCATAAGCTGACTACATATAAATGGAAGCCGACCTTGTAATGGAAATTCCATTGTACTTTGGTAAGCACATGACGATATTCCAAGCAAAAGCTGTTGCAATACATCACTGCAAAGAATAAATATTGTGGCAAAAAGCCAGGGAAAAGATCAATGTCATATACTCCGGAGGCCAAGAGAATATATAAGCAAACCATATAATGACAGTCAAAATAGATTGTCCATGTCCATGGAAACCAGTCTACTTAGATTAAGAAAGGTAATGGAGAGGCAGATTTACTAACCCAAGCACGATATGTCTCTATTGGCCCAGAATAACTATGTAGTTTAATGAAAACGCCAAAAGGAAACAAAAAGCAGTGCTTTGACCAAAATGTAGTCTCAAGAATAGTGGGACGGGTCAATAAAACATACCAAAGAGCTTATAAAAGAACTATTGCCATAATTCTGAGGTATCGACTAATCCAGAATAGAAGAATAGCTAGCATCCTGTCATCCAGCAAACACAAACACACAAACAGCATTCGTCTAAGAGACATAACCATACATATGCAGGTTTTGCCACCAATAAGACGAGGAAACCTCAGCACATAAACTGTGCTACTACGGAGGCCTTACTACGCTAAGGTGGAGTCTAGTAATTCAAACAGATCTAGGCAGATAACTCTAGCATAACATGACGGCACACACCATGGATATACAAGAAACACATAAGCACCATTAATTCAGTCATTCGGTAGTTCTACCTGGAAAGTTTTATAGGAGTTTTGATAATTGGTAATTCGAATTATATAGTTTTGGCGTACGAGCGCAAAGCGCAAAGAGTACATCAACATCTATGAATATACCAATTTTCAAAGCTCCCGGAAAACTTTTCAGGTAACCACTTTTTTCGAACCAAATGAATGTATTATGTATTACATATCAATCTATATTGGTCAGATATTTTTAAACTGTGAGATGTTATACAGGGTGGGACACTATGAACGAACTATTCTCGCGTCTTAACGGCAAATATAAGTAGAAAAAATGAGACGTAGAATTAAGTAGATTACTTAGGACTATAATTTAAAAATATTTTGTAATATACAGGGTGCTCCAAAAAAGCGTGCCCTATCAAAGTTAGGTTCCTTTAAATGGAAAACCCTGTATTTTTGAATTGTACTATTAAAAATAATGTAAGTTCATTAACATTTCCCTATACCTATCTAGTTCAGTTTCCAGGATAAATCGATTTTACATAATTTGTAGACCCTCTGAAAAAATACAATAACTTCAAAATAAAAACGAATAACCACATTTGCTTTACACCATCTCACTAGAGGCTTTTAACATTCTGTTTCCAATATTTACTGGTATGCTATCATATACAGGGTTTTTTTAATATACACTAACCCTTTAATACATACATTTCTGGCTTAATTTAAATGGAACACTCTGTATCTGTTGGTTCTGTTGAACGTGGGAATTTATTACCTTCCAGTTGGTATTAGAAATTTTGAATTTGTTTTTCAATATTCAATTATTTGCTGACATCTAGTTACCTATGACATGATACTCCGATGGAAAGTTTTTAAAAAATTAAAATTTATTATTTTGACAGTTAGTGCTTTGTTGTATGATTTATTATTGATAAATTAATAGTCTCTTATCAGAATTTGATTAAGGGTAAGTAATCTACTCAATTCCACTCTTCTTCTTATTTTTCCTAATTTTATTTGCCGTTAAGACACAAGAGAATAGTTCGTTCATAGTGCCCCACCCTGTATATTCACATCGAAACAGTAAAGTTTTTGGAAGTTATATGTTTTCTAGAACTAAAAACTGGTTAGAAAACAAACTCTCCTGTGCCTCCTGTGTTGATTATTCGATCTCCAATTACATTTATCTAGAGTTACAGACGTTTGATCAACTTAAAATTTCAAGTATAATTTTATAATGAAGTCGCTAATAATTTTATGACCATTTAAAATACAAAATTTTTGTCCTCAAGTTTTCATGAACAAGAAACAAGCTGATTTATTCGAAATCTTATAATTTTCATGTCAATTTCCTTCCATAGAAAATAAGTACTTGTGAAACATTGGAGCAGTTGGACAAACACTTCAACTAGTTCCATAAAATTGCTCACTTAACTTATCAACTAGCTTGAAAGTCGTCATTTATTATTTGATACCAATTGACGTTGTATTCCTTATATAACTTCATGTCAAACAATATTTACATAATTCCAAATTATACCGGAAGGGGTTTACTTTGTGCTAATGATCGTTTTTTTGTGACAAAAAATACACCGGATTTTATTTTATTTTTATTCATCTCTTCCTATTTTAATTTACATTTCACTGAGCTAGAAGTGGATTAATCACATTTCCAAGCAACAATCCTTATTTACTTTAAACATAAATCCTGTGAAGCTCCGTATTAAACTGTCGAGAGGCAGCATGGTGAGTTTGTATTCCATTTAAGCTCACTAGCACGATTATGAAGTTATATAGTCAGTATAATGTATCCAGTTAATACATATCATACTTGAGTCTTCGAAAAATTTAAAACTACATCTAACAACATACTTTTCAAAAGTGACACATTAATTCCAACTCTCATATTCGACTATATGCACTGGTACGCACCCACTTTTAACAGTGCAGCTGTCCATGTTCGGATTACTCACCCAAATATCATGCATAAAAATCCGCGTGTTTGGCTATGTGCATTTAGAGCAATTATTTTTGTTCGGCCGGTTGTCACCGCTTGGATATTTTCAATGATTAATAACGTCAGTCAATCGTGAAACGTCAAGCACATTGCCCAATCCGGAGGAAAAAAGGAGAGTAGTCACCATGTTATATCGCAAATTTTAACTACGCATTTTCTCCGTTTATAACTAAACTGACTCGGCACCAGTTATTTTTTAAACTTACTTGCATCTTAAAGTTTCTAGTTTGCACTGTGCTAGCGTAAGATAATCGAATGCTATAGGTTTCCGATGCATTTTTGGAACTTTAGTTCTTCACGTCAGGTTAGGTTTGAACGACCGGGGGTCGCGATACAAAAGATCTGACCGTTACGTTACGTTATGTTACGTTACTTCGTTATGTGCCTTACTTGCGTGCGTGTGCTTTCTCCTGAGTTTCTCTCTCGTTTACGAAGCAGCGATTCATATGCTTCGGCCGGGAATCGAACCCTGGCCGCCCGCGTGGAAGGCGAGCATTCTACCACTGAACCACCGATGCTACATTGAAATTTTATGCAAAGCTGGTAATCGCAGTGCTGGTGATCCACTTGAATTTTTTCGGATAAATTCTTACTATTATTTCCATAATTTTTTTGCGCGATTGATCTTTTTTGTTTATTTACAACATCGGTTGTCAGGACGGTAGGTTGTGTTTACTGACATTTCGTTCATTTCGAAGAAATTTAAATTATTTTATTCGGAATTTATCTCAATACGATCGCGCAAAAAATGGTGTAAGCATCTCGAACGTTAAGGGTAATTGCAACGTTTGCATGTAGATTCCTCTCGTAAAATTGGACAAAATGATATGAGGATTAAGGGGTCTAGCACATTTACTTTTCGAAATTTTGAAAACTTGAATGTTTTAATTCGATAACTTTAAAATTGATTGATAACTTTATTTGACATTTGGCAGCTTGTTTTTGAATGTTAAAGGGCATATTTTGATAGAAATAGTAGTTTGTTCAACTAGTGTGGATATGATGGCCGTATCGCACGAAGACGAAGTTTGAGCACGACGCCGTAGGCGGAGTGCTCAATCGTTCAAGTGCGATATGGACAATCCACAAAAAATTTTCTATAACTCCAAATTAAAAATTTAACAATTCAATTTTATGTTTCCACTAATTTGTTTGTGGTAAACGTACAGTTCTTGGATGTCCAATTTGTATAATGCTACGGATTCCCTTTTTAAATATACGATGTTCTTATAAGTAGATGTTGCCAGTCGGACTGCCTCATGAAGGGTAACGTACCATTATCTATAATAATGAATATTCTGCTAAATATTTCAAACGTCTACCTGTTGTCGTTATTAATATCAACCAGAATAATTATTTAAAAATAAAATTAACATTTGAAAAAAAACTTCTTCACGGGGAATCGAACACGGATCTACCGCGTGAGAGTTTGGTTTGCTTACTACTCGACCACCGAGAAATATGCAAATTATTGATCTATAACAATAAATTTTCAATTTGTCAATTTGACGTTATATTATAGTTTAGAGAAATTTTTATTTTCTAGATTTTTTCTTAGGTGGGTCGTAGAAAAAATATGCTGTTCGACTCGTGTGGATTGTCCATATCGCACTTGAACGATTGAGCACTCCGCCTATGGCGTCGTGCTCAAACTTCGTCTTCGTGCGATATGGCCATCATATCCACACACTAGCTGTACAAACTACTATTTCTATCAAAATATGCCCTTTCACATTTTAAAACAACCTGCCAAGTTTCAAATCAATTTATCCATCCATTTCAAAGTTATCGAATTAAAACATGCTAGACCCCTTAATCCTCATATCATTTTGTCCAATTTTACGAGAGGAATCTACATGCAAACGTTGTAATTACCCTTAACGTTCGAGATGCTTATGCCATTTTTTAGCGCGCTCGTATTTAAATAAATTCCGAAAAAAATAATTTAAAGTAGTAAAGTAGCAGTAAACACAACCTACCGTCCTGACAACCGATGCTGTAAATGAACAAAAAAGATCAATGGCGCAAAAAATTATGAAAATAATAGTAAAAATTTATCCGAACAAATTCAAGTAGATCACCAGTACTGCGAATACCAGCTTTGCATAGAATTTTAATATAGCATCGGTGGTTCAGTGGTAGAATGCTCGCCTTCCACGCGGGCGGCCCGGGTTCGATTCCCGGCCGAAGCATATGAATCGCTGCCATATCGCTGCTTCGTAAACGAGAGAGAGACTAAGGAGAGAGCACAAGCACGCAAGCAAGGCACATAACGAAGCAACGTAACATAACGTAACGTAACGTAACGGTCAGATCTTTTGCGTCGCGATCCCCGGTCGCTCAAACATAACCTGACGTACAGAACTGAAGTTCCAAAAACGTAAACTTAACATCTTAAATTTAATTTTTGTCAATGTACCACATTATGAATTATGAATGCTAATAATTCTCGATAGTTGATGAGGGGTTATGTATGTTTTTGAAATAAAATAAAAAAAAAATCTTATCACCCTGCAAAATGCCCTGAAATAAATCAGCCGGATTCCAATTCCAGAACCACAATTCCTCAGATTCACTCTCTAAAAAGAAGTCGAAACAAAATAGCGATCATAAAGGTAATCATCTCTGTTACTTATTTCCTGTACTTGACAGTTTCTGTCATCTGATGATATTTGCCTGCGTAGGTTTTTGTCAATATCCTTCCGAAAGTAGAAAATGGTGTATAAATGCATAAAAAATCACACGGGTAGCTTTTATATTATACATATATCGTTCAGATCTTTTTTCCAGACCCCTCAGTGTGGAGATAAATGATATAGAAATGTTATTAAGGAGAAAAGATGCAATGACGAATTTCTTGTATATCGTTATAGGCACGTCTGGGTAAACGAGATAAAAAATACTTACTGCTTGTACAGATTGTATCGAAAAAGTCGTAAGCTATAAAAGAATTGAAATATAATGAATTTATGGAGAAATTTGAGCAGACGAAGTATAGGAATGCGGAATTTAAGAGTGGAAAGTGACTGTTAATAAATACAGTTCCAAAAAAGTATGGGAATGCATAAGATAATTCAATGAATTAGGCGAGAACAGCAGTCCAGGACCCACTGGAATTGAAGAAAATGAAATAGCGGATGAACTAGTAAGAAGAGAGGCTAAAACACCCTTTGCGGACCGTAACCCTTATATGGTATCAGCTCCAATGTAATATTGGGAGAAATGGAGAATGCCGGCAAGAGGAGAAGATGTGACCATTGAAAAGGTCTAATAGTGATTAGACAATCAAATATACTCCAGAAAGACTACAACGAGTGGGAAGCAAATGAATGCCTGAACCAAAGTGAAAGAAGTGGATCAAGGAGAATATACATTCTCCTAAATATTCGGATCAAAATTTCAGGGCACCTAGAGTCTAATGAGAGGGATAGTTGTTATCCAAACTAAAGCCTGTGAATATCCTTGAATTCCTCCAGGAAATAGGTTCAAATCAGCCTGAGGCTCTGAGCCTTAGCTATTATAGTTGATACTATGTCAGACAGATAGACAGTCAAGAAAACATATTTGTATTCTGTGTAAATATTAATTTATTAAAATCGCAGATCGCTTTCGGCTGGAAAATGTAAAAGAAGTAGATAAAGAATTACTTACTCGTCAGGTAATTTATACAAGAAACTTTGACAACACATTGACGTCACAGTTTCTTGTAGTTTCTTGTATAAATTACCTGACGAGTAAGTAATTCTTTATCTACTTCTTTTACATTTTCCAACTTTATTCCTTACTTGCAGGTAAGCACTGAAGATGGCTTAACAGCCGAAAGCGCTGTGCGATTTTAATAAATTAATATTTACACATAATACAAATGTTTTCTTGACTATCTAGTCATGTGTACTCAGCTATAAAGTATTCAGACAGATAGACGGCATTTGGGGCAATTTTAAACCAAAAGGTGACGTCTCCACTAATACATGCATGGGTAATAGTATATTATCATTTGATGATGGCTACCATAAACCAGGATGGAAATTTAGACTTGACAAATTTTGACAGTGCCGTAATTGTTTCGGGACACTGAACACCAATACACCATATTGCGCACATTAAGGTAACTAAGACTGAAACTTGTGACAAATAATGGCAGCAAACCTATCGTACCAAGCAAACAAAAATCTTTTGAAAAAGTGAAAACATTAATAGCGCCCATAGCATTATCACTATGACGAAAATAGTAGAAGAAAAGTTGATGATAAATGAAAGAAAGATAATAACAACAATTCTGTCTCTAGTGGAGATCAGAGAACAGGACTATAGGAGCAGAACTAACCAATAAATATTGAAAAAACTGAATGTAGGTGATACAGGGTGTTTCATTGGGAAAGGGCCTAACTTCAACTGAAGGCGGGGATCACTTTGGTGCTACCAGAAACCCATGTTTAATGTTTCTTCTGCACTTTATAACCGAGATTCAGGGTGTTTTATAAATGTATCCTATTTCCTTCGAGCCTCATAGCTTCCGAGTTAAACTGTATATTATTTTGACATTTGGTGCACGTAATAACCATTACCTAGAAACTCCATCAAAAGCATCTCCAAAAAGATAATGCTGGTCCGGCTTAACAAAAAATTTTAAAACACGTCTTTCCTAAAAACAACACCCTGTATAATATTTTTTTTCCAAATTGCTGTTTATAATTGGAAAAAGTATAAGAAATCGAATCTCCATATTTCCTTCTTATTCTTCAGCAGACATTTTTACTACCAAAAATTTACCGTCAAAGTTATCATTCATGCACGTTTTGGGGTTTAACAGTGGTATCGGATTGGTTTTTTTTATTTTTTAGCTTGAAATGAAATCTATTCAATGCATTTATAGAAGCATCCTAGAAATTCAATTGAGTTTGTATGTTTACGAGTACAGACCACTGAAAAATGTGATTACAGGGCCGTACTTAGAAATACTCATTTAATATGTTTCGAATATTTCGAACACCCTGTATAAGGATATGTATCGGGAAACTATGCACCTCTACATTTAGAATAACAAAGGTAAAATACGAGGAATAAATTTTTACTGCAATTTTAATAGGTTGGACTTGCTTGGTTCGGACAATGTTGTTAGAATTTCTTATTTTCTTTTCAGGCAATTAATACAATTAATAAAAATCTCTCCGTTTTTTGAAGTAGGTATAAACTTATTTCTCGTATTTTACATCTGTTATTCTAAATGTAGGAGTGCATAGTTTCCAGATACATATCCTTATACAGGGTGTTCGAAATATTCGAAACATATTGAATGAGTATTTCTAAGTACGACCCTGTAATCACATTTTTTTTAGTGGTCTGTACTCGTAAACATACAAAAAACAATTGAATATCTAGGATGCTTCTCTAGATGCATTAAAAAGATTTCATTTCAAGCTAGTAAATAAATAAAGCCTCTCCGATACCATTGTTAACCCCCAAAACGTGCATAAATTATCACATCGACGGTAAATTTTTGGTAGTAAAATTGTCTGCGGAAAAAAAGATAGAATAGTATATTCGATTTCCTATCCTCTTTCCAATTATAAGGAGCAGTTTGAAAAAATCTATATACAGGGTGTTGTTTTTAGGAAAGACGAGTTTTGAAATGTTTTGTTAAGCCGGACCTGCATTATCTTTTTCGAGATGATTTTGTTGGAGTTTCTAGGTAATGGTTATTACGTGTATGAAATTTCAAGATAATATACAGGGTAACTCGGAAGTTATGAGGTTAGAAAGAAATAGGATAAACTTATAAAACATCCTTATCTTGGTTATGAAGTGCAGAAGACACATTAAATCTAGGTTTTTGGAAGCACCAAAGTGATCCCCATCTACAGTTGAATGAAACACCATGTATGATGTAAAACTCAAGCTTAAAGAATCCACAAATTTATCCAGAAGTAATATGTATGAAACTCGGTCAAACATATATCAACAGTACTGCATAAGAAAACCTACTCGATACACTTTACTTGAGCCAAATCTAAAAGAAAATTATTATTGGTATGAGAATAATTACCCTAGAAAATATATTACAACTATATGCCGAATGAAATTTCGACACGCATGTTATCCCGCACACCTGCATAAAATCAAAATTCTGGAAAGTAACACATGCGAAGATTGTAACGAAATTTCCGATTTTTTTCAATTGTAGGAGATATAAGCAATAATCCAAAAAGCTATTACAAACCCTTATCCAGCTAAATGTTCCATGCCCTTTCAATATTATGTACCTGTTATCCACAAACAACAAAACTATATTTGACACGTTGATACATTTTGTTTTCGAAGCTAAATTAATTTGTAAATCTAGTCTCGTTACCTTTGTATAACTCACCTATTGTATATATACCTACCTATACGAGGTCTACCTGTGAAGTTTTATATAAAAACGCCCTGAACGACCCCTGGGCGAGAAGTGTGTAATTTTCTTTTGTCTGCTTATTTTTTTTGTTTATTTTCCCACAATTAATATATTTGTAGACCTTTAGTACACTCAGACTTACTGACTTTTTTTTTTTATTCTGACTTACTGCGCCAATATTTATAAAGAGTAGCCGATTCTTCATTACTTAAATAGTTTCTGGCTGCATGGGTACAGCCCTAAGGCACAAAAAAAAGGATGCAGTGGCTGGTGCATATGAGAAGACCAGAAGTATTGAGAGGAGGTGAAAAACGTGGAAGAGCCAGATTGAAATGGCTGGCAAAGGTAGAATAGTCAGCAGTACAGGAGTAACAAGATGGAAGAAGATCCAACTAAGCTAGATTTAAGACTTAAGACTACAGAATCCCGATTTATCTTTGATCAAATGTAATTCAAGCCAGTCTAGGCATACAGTAGCAGGATAGTAAATGTTCACTGTTTGGTGTAATACATTAAAAAAAAAGTTTCCAGAAAGGAGTATAACTTCACATGAAAGTGGATAATATTGTGTTCAATTTAGTAGCTCCGACTCCCAATTTGGAATAAACAACTTATTTGTACACCATTTATAAGACTGCATTGAAACTTCAAACAATTTCATCTGGTTCAGGCATTTTAATTATACTGAATGTACATACATTAATTAATATTCCAAACAGTAGAGAATAACCCTAAAAAATCTGCAAACAAACAACCTTCTACTACAAAACAAAAATCATATTTAGGTCACCAAACATAATGAAATGACCCACAATTTAACCAAACAACACTGGACAGCATCTGTAGCACAACAGTTATTTGATTTATAATCTTTTGTAATTGCGACCCACAACTTCCCGGTCTCTGAATATAATTACACCCTACATGTTACAGCCTGCATCGTTATGTTGGTTTGAATAAATGATTTCGCGTTAAATACGACTTCTTGAAATTGATTTTACAATCTTTATCTTCCGAATGAATATTTCTATCCACTAATTAATTTTATTTAATGGTTTTCCTGCGAGAATGGAATGTAATTAATGAAACGGAAATTTTCACTCGAAGTAAGTATGCCAGGTTGATTTACCTGGAATGTTTATACAGTATGATTTTACGAGAATTTGATTGAGATATTCTCAATACTATTATTTCAGGCTTCCATCTTCGGTGTAGATAAGTTAGGAAACAAAAATTCAAAATTTTCATTACACAAAGTGTTTAAATGAAAACGATCCATTGCACCTCACATAATTCTTGGGGTGTGACTTTTATGAAGAGTGAGAAAATACAACAGAAATCATTTAAAGAGGGACCAAGGATTATAGGCCGGTAGCTGATGACACATAAAGGCTTTATTATTTTAAATGGAAGCTGTTTTCACCATCAAGTTTAATGTGAAAAGCAAGGCTACTGTTCAAGACTCAAATTTGCTAATCGACGCTACTGGGGACATTTAAGATCTTAGAATTTTCACGAAACTAGAACAATTAATCAATGGATGCTACGTACTTAGAAGCATTCCTTGGGTACTATTTTAACATAAAAAAACATGGCATGCAATTCCAAGCGATACTGGGGGTTTATAAGCGAGGGTTGGAAATTAATAAAATTGTGGAAAAAAAAACAATTATTAATGTATGCCGAAGATTCTGCTCTCTTAGGTGGTCATTCCAACATTGAGCCACGCCCACCTATTCACATAGCGGGAAATTATTCGTCCAAAAACCGTCTTACACCGAGTGCATAATGTGGACTTGAAACGCTAGCAAAGCTTCTGACACGGTATCATCATTTTTTAGTATTCGTTTTATTTTGGGATCAAAAGCTTCTATGGGTAATTGCAGATAAGACACTCCATTTAAGTTTCTCTCAATCAAGACGGTATGATGGAAAAGTATAACTTTTCAAAGGAATTCGTTACGGAATTAAGCAACAATGAGGAATGGGATCCAAATACCATTACATTACCATTCAATGGTACACAGTCGGCTCAAAAGCAATAGAAGGGACTGGGATAGGAGTGTTCGGGCTACGAACTGAACACTCTGAAAGCTTGGGGAAAAACCCCAAGTATCTTTCAAGCGAAATTCCACGCCATAAAAAAGTGCGCCCAGTTCAATATTGATAAAGGATACAGAAGACAAAGGATTATCATAATGTCGGATAGTCGATCAGCCATTAAAGCACTGAGCTCTTGTGTAATCAGTTCCAAAATGGTGTGGGAATGCCTAGACAAACTCAATGAACTAGGCGAGAACAATATAGTGACCTTACTATGGATTCCAGGACACACTGGAATAGAAGGAGATGAAATAGCAGATGAACTAGCAAAGAGGGGGTTTGAAATACCTTTCTAGTAGCCTGAACCCTTTTGCGGAATCAGCCCCAATGTAATATTGGAAGAAATAGGTTAAGCCGTGAAAAAGAGAAGATCTGACCATTGGAAAGATCTATTAGGGCTTATACAATCAAAGACTTTTCTGGGTGACTACAACCTGTTGAGATCAAAAGAATGCATAAGTCAAAGTAAAACTGCGCTAAGAGTTTTAACAGGGATCCTAACGGGACATTGTCGCCCGAATGGGCACCTGAAAAAACTGAAAAGAGTGGAGGAAGAAGAAAGCAGATTTTGTGGCATGGAAAAAGAAACCTACATCCACATACTTTCCAACTGCACAGCACTTCGGAATCCTAGAGCACAGCACCTGGGAGATTACTGGATAGAAGAGGAACATTTACCTAAGTTTAAGCCTGCAGACATCCTAGAATTTCTCTGGGAAATAGGACTAAAGGAACTACTAGTTTCTAAGACTCTTCTCAGAAACTAAGTAAAAGTAAAGGGGCACAATAGATCTTTTAGGTCTCAGTGAATATCACCCCCCCCCCCAAAAAAAATACAATACAAAAATACAATACAAGTCAGACTACCCCAACTTGAAGTTAGTTTAAGCCGATGTCAAAATGAAACGAAAATTTGGAGGAGTTTCAACAGAACATAACCTATATATTCACCTCCATGACAATGCAGAAAGTCTTTAGCGACTTCAATATCAATACTACAGGAGCTCGTGTAATATTTTTTTGGAAAATAACTGACTTCAGTGGAACATAAAAATAATGAATTCAATTGAGTCACTCTCTCGAATATATTCTTCAACATAAAAAAGTTTTAATTTTGAGCACAGCTCCTGGGAGATTACTGGATAGAAGAGGAGCATCTACCTAAGTTGAAGCCTGCAGACATCCTAATCCAAATTCCTCCGGGAAATAGGACTGAAGAAACTACTAGTTCCTGAGACTCTCCTCAAAAACCGAGTAGAAGTGAGGGGGCACAATAGATCTTTTAGGTCTCAGTGAATGTCACCCCAAAATACATAGGTACATATATACATTCTCTTAAGCAAATATGGTCACCAATAATGCCGCACCAGACGTTCAATTTTTGTGGTGTTTGACTATGAAACTTCCGCATCACGTGTGAGTCATTTTCTGCCCAATATCGTGAATCATGTTTATTTATTTCTACATGTAGCTCGTGGACTAATTCAATTTTGTAAGGATAGAATTCTCGTGTTCATTTAAAATTCTGAAAACATTGCTGCGAGAAACACCCACTACACTGGAAATTTGTAACATTGACTGTTGTCCTAAAACGGCAACTACCATAGCCTCGTTGTTGACTACTCGTTGTGATTGGTATTTCTCATTGCCTACTGAATTTGCTTCAAAAAATGGTTGCATCAATTACATACTAATGTGTGGCAGTTCTTCCGCGATAAGCAGCATCAAACTGTCTAGCTCTGGCTCTTGCATATTTATTGCTTTCGTTGTATAATCCTACAATTTAGATTTAAACACCAGTTACTCGGTTGCTATGTTTTTGTCTCGAGACAAACTTAATTGAGCAGAGTTAGTGCAGTAGTAATAGAGGAGCGGATCACCCCCAAATAGTCGTTTAGAAAATGAAAAACCGACCAACCTCGTTCTAGTCGCTAAGAACAGTCTATCTCTATATTTTCTAGGGTGCTGAACACGAATATGACATTTATTTTTTTCTAAAATTGGGG